>JAPMOQ010045887.1:2635161-2721840 GCA_026543055.1 Argiope trifasciata | reverse complement strand
CTCAAGTTGACTGTTCCTTGCTCCATTGTTGCCACTGTATTTTAGCAAACTTGGAAACCATATACTCGACTGCATATTTAATCTGATCATTCCTTGTTTCTTAGACTGTTGCTGATTGCTTCGATTAATATGTCACTTATGTCCAAAAAGGCAACTGAGTATGCAATTCATTTGCATAAAACAACGTTCTTTTATATGAAGTTTGATTTTCTGGTACTCCTATTTAATCAAAAAAATTCTAATGATTCTTGTTTAATTATTTAATATTAATTTAGAAAAATTTATTATTTTTATTAGTGTCTGACATCCAAGACGATGAGAGTTAAAACAGATCATCGGATAATTTTCTCTCATCTAAACTAGGCTTCTTATTGAAATACAACGCATATTTCTCAACCAAACAGAATAAATCAAAATAGTTTCAGGTTTTCTTGATTGTGCGACGGCATTTGTCAAATATTTTATCTGGAATTTCTCAAAATGCGATGCTTAGTTCAGCTTAATACAAAGAGAAAGTGGATCAATTCTTATTCTCAGTGTCTCTTTCTGCTATTGAGATATAAAATTACAATTTCTTATTTAAATAATCTATATAAATAATCAAACATTTTAACGTTTTAGCTCACCAGAACAAACAGTAATATCGTATTCCTCAGAACTGTAGCTTTGGATTCGGCTGGAAATTACAAATGTCAAGTTTCAACAGATGCTCCAACGTATAGCTGTGTTCAAGCAGTGAAGGAAATGAACGTCATTAGTAAGTTCAGTGCAATGTTAGCATTTTTAATTCTTAAATTGACAGCAAAATCTAAACAAATTTTTTTTTTCTATTTCACCAAATTTTTTCCTGGTAAATTAGTACTTTTACTTGTGCATGAGTATTAGTATCAAAAATTATGCCTTGATTTTCTGTTGTCACTTATCTTCACGCTTCGTATCTTTGAATCCAAAACAAAAAAAAGAAAACATTTTTAGAATTAGTTTGTCTGTCTAGCAATCTGTCTATGAGCATGATATGATAATTTGAAAACATTAAAGTAATTTCTTTTAGATTTTGATGAATCTATATGCTTCGACAATCTTAAATCTAGAAATAAAAAGTGTTTTGAGTTCATCTGCCTGTAGCCACGATAATTTTAAAAATTTATAAAACCCTCAGATGAAATTTGGTATGTGATATCTATATCCAAACTGCAAATTTCTGTTAAATTTTGAACAAAATCGGTTTAAAGTAAGCCTATTTGCCAATTTGTCATGAAGGAATAAAATAGACAGACTTACAAGGGGAAAATAGGCTTACGCAAGAAAAGAAAGGGGGCTTGATGTATAAAAACTGATTTTAAATCACTTTTATCTTCAAAACTGCAGGTGGTGCCAAATTTGGATCCAATGGCAATACTAATTGGTCGTCTCTAGATTTACCTGTTTGCATGCACATAAAGGTAATAATTCAAAAATGGAAGGATTTAGATTAAGACTTATGGTTTCTGATTTTGGATATAAACTTTTAAGATTGTTTAGAGTTGTAGACTTACAGACATTCAGAATTCTTACATGATTTTCTTTATGATATCAAGAAGCAGAAATCTCACAATTTTAGGTCACTACGCTATCCCTCAAGCATCCTTCCGAAAAAAGATTAGCTCAAAGGTTTGTCGGTTCCTCGGTATGAGTCCCAGGATAAAGATTTTTATAACCAGAAATGAACACATTTTGCTCAATTATGTTCCTACACCAGAGTAGCTGGATAGGAAAAAAGTATCTTAACTGTCAAAAGGAATGGCAAGAGGAGATTACTTGCATTATTTTTTAAATCTTTAATATGACAAAAAGAAAACCAAGCAATCTCTTTCCTTTTCTATGTATTCAAAAATTTGTTGTATTGATTAATTTTTTTTTTTAGTATTGCCAATAGAAGGCCCCCAGATAATGGGCGGTGAAAGCACCTACGAATTGGGGGACAATATTACTCTCAATTGCACATCTGCCGAATCAAAGCCCGCTGCCAAACTTCAGTGGTTCATCAATGACCAATCAGTAAGAACTATCGCAGTTCCATATCATAATGTTTAAAAAAAGTCTTAAATTATCAGAATTTTTGTCTAGAAAGAAATAGCTGAAATCAATGCTTCTCAAAGTGTGCTTTCGGCGTCTTTTTTTCATAAGGATAAGGACAAAATTTTAACAATTTTATTCAATCTAATGTGTATTAATACTTCTGTATACTGATCAAGGATTATTATTTCAATTAGAAGAAAGTTATTTTCTCTTTAATTTTGTTTTCTAAATAATGTTGGTGATAATTTTGCATGAATTCAATTCTTAATGCCAGTGCTACCTTTACAACCGTGGAAGAATATAATCCGAATGAATTTTTTTTAAATTATAATTCATTAAAATAAAAGTTACCTGATGGAATTTTTTGCCTTCAGATTGTCAGTAGACAATAAAAATCCACTACTAGCTGGATATTCATTTTGTAATAACTTCCTGCTCTTCGATTAGAAAGTCATAAGATAGCAGTGTAGAGAATAGCCTTATAGACGAACAGGGGTAGCACCGTAGACAAAAGATTGGGACTATCGCGTGGCAGACAACGGTAAAAGTGCCGGTGTCTTCCTCGGGTGCGTGTCTGATTCGGACATGGTTGTTCTTCATCTGTGTTCTATTTGTGAGGTGTGTGAATATGGCTCCCTGAGAAAAGGTGTTGTTTAAGTTAATGTATGTTTGTGTCATCTTCATATGAGCCAGAAGTCAAACTTCTGCCCTCTGGGCTCTCAGGGGTCTTCCCCTTCTGAAGCTACTACACCCCCTTTCCATGGAAACACGGACGCGACATCATCACCATAATCACAATGGTTAAAGTAGCAATCAGTACAACGGAAGCAAGAAGTATTGCGATATTAATTATGAATGGGCTTTTAGCAGAAGATAATTATATCCATTCCCAATAGCATATGTATCTTCAATTAATGCTTCTTATTTGCCAGGTGCCAAGATTTCTGATAGTGTCATAAAAGGTATCTAGTTCCAGTTTAATACCATAATTTGAGGAAATGTGTCTTAATCAATAACTTTATCCATTCTACTCATTACTCTATGTAGTAAAATCTATTCAATAAATTCTGTATCATCTAAAATATGTTATATTTCTTTTTGTCTAAGTTATACGAAATCTATCAATCACTTTGCAAAAAGAAATGCTGGAATTTTACATAAAATATTATAATAAAAACTATCTGGTAAGCATACGGTATGGTTCATTAGGCTTGATTACGAATAATGCTGCGATGTTCCATAAAAACGAAGCAAAACACAGGATGCGTGTATACGAAGAAATTACGTGCAAATATTAACCATAGACACACACAAAATCGTCATTAAATCATAATACAACAAGAAGTCGTGTTCCGAGATCAATATTCCATAGACAGAATTCATTCGACATTGCTTACGGCATTTATATAGGTTTTCCGATACGGTATAATATTTTCTACAAGAATTACTGAATGTCGGTTCCTGATAGAAATAAAACTACGGTTCTTGAATTCGCCAGAATTTCCACTTTGATTTGCGCGATTGGAAAGACACTGACAAAGCATCCATTAAAAGTATCTCTAAACATATCATCTGAATAGCAAGACTAAGTACTTAGGTAAATAATATTATAGATACATAAAAATTCTATCAAGCAGACATATACTTGAAAAGATAATATTCTACAATATCGGGAAAGCAATAACTATCTCAAGGTACATCTTAGTATTAACAATCGAATATATGCATTTCATTTGTTATCAGCTTGGGGTTCACAAAATGATAGGTAAGAAAAAATCTGTTTTAATGATCAAGTCTAGAAATTTGATGAAATTCTTTTCACTTTCACTTAATTTCATTGAGTCGTCGAACGATGCAATTTGAAATCAGCTTTTTACCACTTTCTGATGTTTTGAATATCTGCTACTCTTTGTAAAGTTACAAATTTACATAGGTCAAACAATATGTCACAATTATTTAATTAAATTGTGAATTAATTAATTGCTTTTAGCTAAACTTTAATTCCATATGATTGGCAGACACTCTTCAGTAGCAACTTTAATAAATATTGATAACCAGTTTCCAATAATAATTCAATAGTGAAATATTTAAAAAGTAAAGAAAACAATTAGATTGAGAACGTTTTAAAACGTGTTTCATTTTTTGAAGCAGAAAATTGTTTCTTCGTTTGTTTATTCATTGAAAGATTAAAAATATTCCCTAAAATTAAAAACATCTCATAAATGTAAAAAACTTATATAAGGTTTTCGAACCTAGAAATCAGTTATTAAATTTCACGCTTTTGTGATTTTGTTTTGATATCCATATTCTTGAGAAAGAACCTTGAACATTAATGATCGAAAAATTGTGTTTTCTAAATTATTTTCAGTCTGATTTCTCTTCTTGGACTTATTGATGATAATAATGCAACTAATATATGATATTTCTTGATTACTTTTATCTTTTCCCCCCAATTATGCATTGTATAACAAAATAATGATTCTATATGAAAATAATAAATTATCAAATATTAGAGCAATTATTTTGAGAAATTTGAATATTTATAATACAGATTGACTGAACATTTTCCAGGTACCTGATGAAGAAACTGATGACCATGGTGTATTCGTCAAGAAAGACAGATTGCAAATTTCTTCCAAGTCCTTGAATCTAAAGCTCAGAAAAAGACTTTTTCGAAGAGGAAAATTATCTCTTAAATGTGAGGCATCCTTCTATGGCACTGTGGCTACCATCAGCAAAGAAATAACATTACTAGGTAATAGGTTTATTTTTTATCAAATTCATACTAAAGTCTGTTACAAGTCGAGTTTTTAATGTTATTGTTTGTATCATCACGCTCAAGAAAATAGCTCTAGTTAGGATTTAAACGATCATAAAAAGTAATGAATGTTTTGGAACAAAATTTCGGTTTAAACATCTGTAATCTATCTTTTGTCAAAAAAAAAAAAAAAAAAAAAAACTCTGTTCTTAAAAGGAAGATTGTGTGTACTCCTCAAACATTTTCTTTACTTGAAATATATGGAGGAATATATTACCTTTACATACAAAAGTACAGATCTGTACTATTAGTGCGCTAGTGTGGTGGTAAAAGTCCTGTTGTATTATTAGTCTTATTTTCAGTATATGAAGTAGTGCAGATTCGAAATTATTAGAATTTTTCCCAAGGTCACATCTCTCCCTCTACCATGAGGTGGCCTGGTGGTCAGGTCTCGGTGTCGGAACCGGAGGGTTTCAGGTTCAAGACATAATCCCACCGAAGAACCATCGTGTAAGGGGATTCCTTGCACGTTAAATCTATCAAGCCAAATAGCCTTCCACTGGTGTGCTGTGATGCGGAGAGGGAGGTACCAGCTCAGGTGTCCTCCTCGTTGTCTGACCGTGGTTCAAAATGACGAGGTCCGTTCCAAAATAGCCCTAATGTTGCTTTACAACGGGAAGTTAATATAATTAAACTAAACTAACCCTCTATCTCCATCACTCCTCCACATTGGCACATGTCCCGTTAATACAATCCCCACATTGGTGACCCAGACGTGATTTGAACCAGCAATCTTCTGATTTTTATTGTGGTTTTATTTTAATAAGCCAATAACAGCCACTAAACATTGGTGATCCCTTTCTTCTAGCGGATATGTTACGCGACTGCAAGTCGTACGGTCGCGAATTGGCGGAATTCAATCGCTCCATTGGCGCAGCACCACAAATACCACCCTACACATTGGTGTCCTCGGACAATAGATACTCTCTTCGCTCACCAGAACAGTTGGTGCTGTAAAATCGTACGTCTCTCCTAAGACTCACTGGTGGAGGAGTATTGGGATGGTATCTTAATGAGCCAGTAAGAGCCACTAAACATTGATGATTACTTTTTGTCTAGAGGATATGTTACGTGGTAACGGATCCTAAGCTTGCAGGTTCGATCCTTGGTGGAAATCAACCTCCACATTGGCACATTTCCTAACAATGAATCGTCACAAATTAAAAATACATGCCCGCATATAAAGATATTATGTTGAAATTTCGGATTCCTGGAGTCACGTTACAGTATGTAACAAATGTAACAGGATTTTAAAGTCTTAACTTTAGAAGATCGTTTGTCCTTACTCTTGTTTTTACTTTCTTATATACGAAATGTATCTAAGATAAATTCAGTAACCGTCAAAAAATTCCAATTCGACATTTTTATGTGTCTTCAAGTTCTGAACCATCTTGTGTCCGGGAAAAACATTTTTGAAACCACATTTGTTCATTTGTGAACATGATAATTCAGAAGCCTTTTGGGCTGAATGATGAAATTCAGTATGCAGCCTTTATACGAAATCTGTACAAAGAAAATTTGTCTGCATATCCATCCAAGTGCAAAACTCAGAGTACAGTTTAAAAAAACATGAAGGGACAAATGAACTAAACTTGTAATACAGATTTAACACTGAAAGTAAAAAACTTTATTTTCTTTAAAATTTTAAGTTTTATTTTTTAAAATTTATAAAGTATAAAAGTTCAAAAAATTATGGATATAATTTAACAAAAGGTTGATCGTCTGTCCTTTCACATACATATAAACAAAGTAGCTTGGAATTACAATAACTAAAAATATACGAAATTTGATGTGTAATTTTGTGAATACAATTATACACTGATGGAAAAAAATCCCAACACCAAGAAAAATTATTGTACAGTAATGAAATTTTAGGAATACATTTGTCTAGGTAACATATTTAATTGATTAAAGTTTCAAGATCCCAGGTAGAGCCAATGGCGAGAAGAGCCATTTCAAATGTGAAATGTTGGTACATTAGTAACCGGTGTAACCGCCAGAATTTTGAATGCAAGCATGCAAACGTGCATGCATTGTGTCGTACAGGTGTCGGATATCAGTTTGTGGGATGGAGTTCCATGCCTGTTGCACTTGGGCGGTCAATGCAGGGGCGGTTAATGCTGGTTGTGGATGATGCTGGAGTTGTCGTCCAATGATGTCCCATACGTGCTCGATTGGAGAAAGGTCTGGTGATCTAGCAGGCCAAGGCAACATGTCGAGACTCTGTAGAGCATGTTGGGTTACAACAGCGATATGAGGGCGAGCGCTATCCTGTTGGAAAACACCCCCTTGAATGCTGTTCATGAATGGCAGCACAACAGGTTGTATCACTAGGCTGATGTACAAATTTGCAGTCAGGGTGCGTGGGATAACCACGAGAGTGCTCCTGCTGTCATACGAAATTGCTCCCCAAACCATAACTCCAGGAGCAGGCCCTGTGTGTCTAGGCCGCAGGCAGGTCACTAGCAGGCGTTCACCTGGCCTCCTTCTAACCAACAAACGGCTATCACTGCGACCAAGGCAGAACCGGCTTTCATCACAACAGATCTCCACTCCGTCCTCCAATGAGATCTAGCTTGACATCACTCACGTCGCAAACGGCAGTGGTTTGGAGTCAGTGGAATGCACTGTACAGGGCGTCTGGCTCGGAGCTGTCCTTGAAGTAACCGATTTGTAACAGTTTGTTGTGTCACTGTGGTGCCAACTACAGCTCGAATTTCAGATGCAAACGCAGTACGATTAGCGAGAGCCATACCCCGAATACGACAGTCTTCCTTCTCAGTAGTACCACGTGGTCGCCCGGAACCTGGTCTTCTTGAGGCAGTACCTTCTCTTGACCACTACCGCAAATACTCATGCACAGTGGATACATTCCTGCCAAGTCTGTCAGCAATATCGTGGAAAGACCTCGTTCAAACTCAGTGAGTTGTTGATAACGGCTTCTTCGTCTTCTCAGAAGCATCTTTGACTAACATTAACCCACTTCGTCAAATCTCAACTGTAAATAACGATCTCGAACCTTACAGCATTTATTTAAAGCAAACCTCATCTGCATGTTCATAGTGTCACTACTAGCGCCACACTTACGCGCGTAGCTCGAAATTTGAATTGACGTCATCTTTCAGATGTATAAACACGCCAACCAAATTTCGTTTATCTAGCACAGCTCATTCCCAGTGTTGGGATTTTTTTTCCATCAGTGTAATTGGGTCCAATTCGGGCTTCTATTAGTTGGAAAGAAACTGCTTCTATATTGCAAACTTTGCTTTTCTGTATTTTTTCACTAACCATATTCTAGAGATCAATTGTCATAAAAAATTGGAACCAAATCTGTCAAATGTTTGAACATTTGTCACTGTATACTTTCACAAAAATGAAAACGTGGTTAAAAAAATTTTAAAAGTGAAATTTTGCCATTACAATAGCATTTCTTTCAGTCAGAGTTTTATTCCAGTTGGTTCAGAAAATGGCACCAAAATGCATGTTCAATTTTCCATTTTAATATACTAAAAAGCAGATGACTCTCACTCACGGGACATGCAAAATAAAATAAAGCATAATATGTGAAAAAAGCATAATATCTAATGTGGAAAAAGCATAATATCTAAAGTGAAAAAAGCATAATATCTTTAATAGAGAGTATGTCTTTATATATATCTTTAATTGGAGACACATCCTCAGGTTTAATAACTTATATCTATTGAAACGCACTCACTCTCATATGATGAGAAAATTAGAATTCTAGTTGTTTTACTCATTTAATTGAAAATTATGTTCCCCTAAATGAAATAGCCTCAGGCACTTTTTAAGGATCGAAAAAAAAGTGTTGTATAATACAAGGTAAATTTGATTTTTTTTAAATTTAAATCAGCCGAAAGGGGCGGTATTACCTTCATTATAGAAAGCTCTGAGAAAACAACTCAAGAGGGTTTTCCTTCCCCCCCAGTCTGGACTAGAGTGGTCTCTTCAAAACTGTCTCGCACTCTATCTAATAAACTTTTCGTGCCCGAAAACGCTGTAAATGCCACTGGTTAACAAAAATTAAGAAGTATTTTTTCAATTTTTAGGTTGGTTTAACATTTTTACCGAATATGTATGGTGATCCTTAGCGAGTTTCTTCTGGCATGCAGTTAGCAATGTCCAAAAATCAAATTTGTATTCAACATACATTTTTCTCAATCCATTGAAACAAGGATTTTATATATAACCGCACTTCTCACCACAATATTCCATGCCCTATTCGATAGATTTGTCATTGCTTTTTTGAATTATATCATCTACATTTTTCTGAAAGTACAGACAGTCCATTCATGGTTCGAAATGGCTCAATATTTGAGAGTTGTCTACATTATAAACTTTGAATCCGTGCACCTAATTTTATCTGTCTATCTCTCTTTGTTTTGTAATTATCGTGTTAATTTATATTCGAACAACCAGAAAAATGAACTTCCTCAGAATAAATTTTGCGCAAAATCTGGTACAAATCTATAAATTCGGTGGAAAGGCCGTATACCGAATTTCAACCCTCGATCTCAAAGCGTTTTTCAGTTATCATTGCCCCAGACAGACGGACATTTCCCATTTTTTTGAACATATGGAGATCTAAAACATAGATATTCTTCAAAATCACGAATTCAAATTTTTTGGCGATTACTATACTTTATCCATACTACTTGCACGTGAAAGTTAAAATAACTGCTATCCATACTCAGCATTTTTCAAAAATAAACAAATAGAAATTAAATTAATTCTGTAATAGAAATATTTATTTTCCAAATAAAATAATAGGATTTGACTTAATATTATCTTTCAAAAAAATATTCTTAACAATAGTTCTTTTTCTGGTGCGAATTAATTCTGTTGCCGCCTCGTGAGGATTAGAAAATGAATCTTGTGAAAACAACAAAAAATTCTTCTGGGGAAAAAAATCAAACTTAACCTTGTTAGTGGAAAAGTAAAAGATATTTTACACAAGAGAGAGCAAGCAAAATCAAATATTTTTGATCTGCAGAAGTTGAGTTTCTTAATGAGAAATTCTTCGTAAAGTTTTTGAGAAATAGTTATGTCTTACTAATTCTCAACTATGAAATAAAAATAATTGTCGATTCTATCTTCTTTATTGTTTTTAAAAATCGTAATTTTTCTCCCTAAAGTTTTATAACCAAGGTAAAAGAAATTTTTCAAAGGCATATTTTTTTAATTTTTTTTTTTTTTGTAATTAGATTGGAATCATTTTAATATTTTTTTGTTCTAGAAATAACTTCATGGTACAGGACATGTTTTTGAACAGCTTCATTCTTATCGTTTTTATAATAAGAATTTTTTCTATAAATTTCCTTTCAAATCATTTTTTTTAATTTCTTGGTCCAACATCTTCTTGTGGAAAAAAATAAAATTTGTTTCCGTCATATTAATTTCATGGCATTTAACTGGATAAAAATATAATTAAAAATAATTTATATTTACTAAATCGAAAGCTCATGGAATTTTATATAATAAAAAAAAACTCAGGATATTTGAGAATCTAGTTCGAAATATATTTAATATCGCTCCAATGAGCGCAGCAATAAAAGCAATGAAGCCTAATGTAAAATATATTTAAAAATGTTTTTTGAATTAATTAAATTAGAGAAAATCGTAATTTGAGAATAAAATTGATATCAATATGAATTTAATTTTTTGAATCTTAACTTAATAACTTTGAATAATTTTTGTGCAGTAATGCAGTCTAAGATTTGGAGGGAAAATTGATTGATTTTTAATGAACGATTACGATGGATTGATTTTTACTATTACGATTTTTGAATCCCTTTTCTTTGTGAATAACTACTACTTATGAAATCCCTATGTGCAAAATTCTTTAAATCTCTGTTTTATTTAACATTTTGAATTTTTTTTGTCATAAATATTTCTAGTAAGTGTGTTAGCCAGTAAAAGTTTAATAAATTAAAACTCTACTGTAAAACCAATAAATGCTTATAGCATTGTTTATTGCTATTGCTCTGAAATCAAAAGTATCCCTATTATAAAAATTGCTTTGTTGGTATAATACAAAGAAGATTTTTAATTGTCTCTCCATGAAGTATATAAAGAGAAATTATTGCAATTGTCGAAAATTTCAATTCGAAGATTTTGACAAATCTCCACTTTTCAGAACTTCTTGAATTTAAAATACACATTTTTGGAATTATATCTGTCTACCTGTATATCTTTGAGTAAAACAAGTCAAATCCCTTTCAGCTACATAAACAAGATTTGGCATAGGCAATTTCTATCAAATTTGTTGGTATGTGTCAACATTTGAACGAAATACATTCAGAGATAATCTTTCTGTCAGACTGTTGAATGCAAATGAACTCTAGAGCTACAAACGATAATGTCGTTTCGATGTCGCCTCAGTGTTTCAACGGAAAGGGGGGTGCAGTAGCTTCTGAGGGTAAAGAACCCTGAGTACCCAGAGGGCAGAAGTCTCAGTTATAGCTCATATGCAGATGATGCACACATTCACTTGCACAACCTCTTTTTACAGGGGGGCACATTCATACAACTCAGAGATAGAACACAAGAGAACAACAATGCCCGAATCGGGATTCGAATTTGGGATGCGCAGATCACGGGGCAGACGCACTACCCCTACGACAGGACGCCGGCAGCTAGATTAATAGCATTTGGTATAAAGGCCAAGCATTTAAAGTATAGATCCATATGAAATTTGAAATGAAATCAGTCCTGGAGTTGACTCTTTTTTATATGCGCTAGAATAGATCTAATTGATAGATCTTGCACCTGAAATGTAAATCCAAATTCTTTATATGCATGTCAACCCATAATTCCAAACTGTAACCATTCAGATAAATGAAACTTGTTTATAGTTAAAGTATGTCTTATTAAATATCTATAAGATCTGTTAAAGGGTTGGCCATCTGTCAGTCGGTACTTTCACATTCATATAAACTCAACAAACCAAAATCTCAATAACTTCGAACATTAATATGCAATCCCGTGATTATAATTCTAAAAAAGGAGCCAAAAATGCATATTCTATGTTCTGTGACCTGTGTATTAACCGCATATCAATAATCGCCAAAGAAATCGCCTATAATCACACATTTTATTTTAAAAATTGCTAGATTCACACCGAAGATCAATATTTCTTCACAATGTTTCGTCGTACAAATAAAACACGTCAATTTTCTTTACTGTACTACGAAGTATACAATTCTCATAAGTAGGATTTTAAAAATAAAAATCTGAGCATTCTTTACTTTCAAAGCCTTTTCTAAAGTTTACAATTTTATTCAAGATAAAGAGGATAATGATATCTTTACTAAAGAATATGCGATAGCTTCCAAAAGAATTTATACTCTTTTTTCTTTCTTAAAAAAGATAACTTGATAGGTTATTAATAATTCTCTAAAATAGGGAGTGAGAAAAAAAGGCATTGAATGCTCTCTTAATATTTTACGCGTCTTCTTTATTTGAAAATGAAGACTTGCATTTCCAATTACTTAGAAAATTATTTTATAATAGTTGACACGTTTTTACAAGATAATGCCTATATGCCGATATACTATTTGTAAATTGCCTATTGTTGTGATATGCGTAAGGAAAAAATCATTCCCATTGATGATGTATTACAAAATATAGACGATTGGATATAAAACACTGCACGTAATTACTTTTTTGATAGCACGTATAAAGAAAGAAATTTGAAATTTTTAATAATATATTTCCTCAAATAAAAACTGTTCAAAGTGTTAGTGTATTTCTTTAATAATTTCGAAGTTTAATGGAACAAAAAATATGTTACAACATTTTAACAATTAGCTTTTCACTGATGTCAGTTTTATCCTCGTACCGTTTTTTTCTAATTTTAATGCGTAATTATATTTATAATCAAAATTATTCTTTATTCGTTTTGTGATTAAATTTGAGTTTATACACGTGCTCATTACGACAGTATTAAATACATTTTAGGCTTATTAAAGCTGCTTTAAATAAGAATACATTCTTGAAAATCATATAAAGGGGGACTCATCAATCCCTAAACATTATCATTCCATGCTGTTTTATACCAGATATTCGAATCTACTTGAAATTTTACTTCAAATAATTTCTAACTTTTTTTTTATTTAGTTTCCCCATTTCCGAGAAGTAGCGATTTATTCTAAATGAAAAAGACACCTTAGGAGGAAAATTAAATAGTTGCATATATTTCTTATCAGACTTATTTCAAATAAAAAAAGATTACACAGTATAATATCGTCGTCAATAACCTTGGTAATGGATAAATTTGATCTGAGAATTATCCAAACGATATTTAAGAGCTTTAATTAATATTTTTGACAAAGAGTTTATTATTAGCTTTACATTTCAGATATATTTTTTAAAGTATAAATCGTCTTTTTGCTTTCGAAAATATCGGTTTTCCTTGGCAATACTGATAAAAAAAATTTCGTCTTTTCAAAAGGAAATAATTTATCTCGTGAACCTTCTTTCTATGAAAAAAAAAATTCTAGTGGAATATTGAATTCTCATATTTCGGTAAAATAACATCTGAAATATTCAAAAAATATCTTTTGTACAAAAGGATTTATTTGAATGCATATATTCTTGGAACCGTTGATTAAGGCTGTTCTCCCATTTCTTTAAAGTAATACATTTGGAATTCATTCATAAAGAATTCTTCAACAAAACAGAATTGATTTAAATTATTTAATTAAAACAGGAATGTTAAACATTTGTTTTTTTCAATCTCTTACTCTCGAGTGTCGATGAAGTATAACTGAATAGTAGCCAATTAAAAGAATATAGATGATTGAAAATTAGAATCCCGTTTTGTTATATAAAAGGGATTTCAAATAAATATAATTTAGTTCCAGTTATTACAATAGCCTTCAGTTATTGAAATAATTATTGCTAAATATTTATCGTTAAATTATTCTCTGTATTGCAGTAAATATAATATTGCCTATAATACTTTATCTAAAAACTTGTTTATAGTTATTATTTAATATGAAATCAACGCATTCATAAGCTAATCAATAATAAGAAGCAGTCAAACTAGTTAGCAATATATTTATTTTAATTTTAATTCTTGTTGCAGGGAATATTCTGAAATAACCATTACACCATAAGTTGTTTAAATACACTGTAAATAATCAATTATATGAAAAGGAATATTTATCTTAATATAAATTAAAAATCAGGATTATTTTATTATTGCTCTCAATATATACTTAAAAACTTTGATGGATCTCTTTTAAATTTTAGAAAAATAGTTTATATTATATCTTTATTTCAGAAATCGACGGTGCTTCTGCATGTTGCTGTCATTACATATTGCTGTTAATTTCCTTCATCCTGACCTTTTCTTCTTCAATTCGGTAAATTCAGAAAAATTTTATTCATTTACTAACTATTATATTATAATCATTTTAAAATACATTACGAACAAAATGAATGGAATTACTTTTTAGTTAAATAACTAGCTTACAATGTACAATTTTCTTTACAACATTTTTTTTCTGCAAAAAAGCAATGTATTTCAAAAACAAATAGATGAGGCAAGAGAGATTCAATTCAAATAACGCTGCAGTCGTATGACTCATATAACTACAGTGGTTCAAAAAATTGAGAGTAAACCTTATTTTTATTTGATAAATCCGATTTGTAATATAAATAGCACATTACCGAGAAGTGGAAACTTGTTTTTATTTTTACACGTGAAAAATTGTTTAATTTAAAGTAAAAATAAAGTACAATCAACAAAATACTTCCAAACTGAAAAATTTCAGAAGCATTTAAATAAACTTACTCAGATTCTTGCCTCAAACAATCGAGAGTAAACCTATGAAAGTTTTCAATATATCGCATAAAAATAAAGTGTCACTGCTAAGTTGCATGTCTTTTGACTTTTATAATGACCTCTAAACGTTTTTGTACCGATTTGACCAATTTTTTATGGTATTTGAAGATATTTTACCCTATTTTTCTTGCAACAGTTGTGTTAAATCGGTTCTGTTTCTAATTTTGTGTTTTTGAACCACTTTCTCGAGTATGGTCCACAATATATGGCAATGTTCAATGGCATTATTGTCAGGGTTCTATGTTGGTATGTTAACTGCTGTTTTTAATGAAAAAGACACCATATTTTGATGTTATGTGCACTCTGTTTGGGGTCGTTGTTTTGCTGAAAAATGGAATGTCCATCTAAATCCAAATTTTCAATTCTTTAATTTCATTTACGATTCTCATATTTACATTTCTCACAAGTTCAGACTTTGGCATAATTACGAAAAAGAAAAGTAACTTTTAGTGGAGAGTTAAAAATTTTGACTAATTGAGTTTCTTCGCTAGGTAAAATTTAAAGAATCCTTTTTAATTTACGCCAAATTAAGTTTGATTTAACACTGATTTAAATCAGTAACTGATGACTGATAGTATCCGTTTATTTCGTACTTCACCTGTCACCGGTGATTGACTTTGCACTTTTAATTCAAATCAAATCAGTAAATGTTGACCGAAGGTTTAGTTTTCACTCAAGCTATGTTAATGATTGTTGACTAAAGATATGCCTTTTTTAAAAAAATATTTTAATGAATTTAATCTGAACGTCACATATAAATGCATGTAGTCTTATCGTAATTTTACATAGATCAGTATCTGTCAGTAATTCAAAGTTATAGGACATTACGGGTTAGACGGAAAAATCGACAAAGTAGGGCTTTGGTTAATACCGTAGTTACCAAACAGTTAGATTAAAAACATCTACATAATTTGCAAATTCAAAAATTAAATCAATTTAATTTAGATTGTACTTACTTTTATATTCTATGAGCACTAATAATTCTACTATAATAAAAAAAGTAATTTAATAAGCAAAACAAAGTTATTTAATTTTGAAAATACCTATAATTAATTAATATTTTGTTCAGTAATAATGATAAAGTTAGAATAGATTAGAGATATTCTTATACACGATTTCTAATGCTAAAAAATGAATGTTTTTACAAAAATTTATGAAATAATAGCAAAGGTTTACAAACTTTATAAAAAAAATACAAAAATATTCTAAATAAACAAAAAAAATTATTAACAAATAAAAAGGTTACCAAAAGCTTTATTTTGAAAATTAATGCAAATTTTAAAAAATAATTTCTTAAACTCCTACGATTTTTCTTCTTTCTTCCTGGGAGCTTTTCTAAGCTGTCTCTAATTCATTCATTTGCATGTTGAATCCATTTTTTTCCCATTTTTCTCGGTAGTATTTAAAAGTGCATCTTAAATTCTTTTTCAATTCATCGAACTAAAAATTCAACATATTTTCTTCATTAGTTTAGAGTTAGAAAAAAATCCCATGATCCATCAGTTGAAACACTATTTTTTTAAATTCCATTGCGAGAAAAACTAATCGTGTTATGTAGCTATAAATATCACTTTTTGGACAATTTTATGCTATTTAAAAAAGAAGAAAATCCGTTAATCATTAAAGAATGTTTCCTCGGAGGTTTCTTTCACTGGCATAAAATAAGGAAATTCAAAGTTTCATAAATCAATCAATTTTCATCGCAAAGAAGTATGACTTTTTTTCCTTAAAGATATAATGTATCAAGAATTTTTTAACTAAGTATTATTAATAAATCCGGAAGATTGTAAAAGAATTAAGACATCATAATTTTTATTTATTCAATTAATCAAATTAAAATAGGATTTGTTATGTTATTACAAGCAATTCTTCAGCTGAAACTATAGGTCTACTTCTAACGGTTTAATAATTAGCTATTATACCATTGTTAAACTACTTGTATACCTGACCATCAAAAGTATACCAATAATAAATCATTTCATACTAAGTTTCGACGGATTTGGAAATGTATTGTGAATTCTTAACTTATCTTTAACATTGCTTCATTTAATATTTAACAATTTGAATATGTTTGCGGATAATGAAACAATGACAGGTGACATCATAACATTTTTATCCCATTTTGTTTACAATAAAGAAAATTCTAATCACCAAAAACAAATGATCAAAATTACAACAATCGAATAAATATCGTAGAAACTTTTTCCAGGAAATTTTATTTTTGAAATCGGAAGGGACCAGATAGTTCTAACAAATAAGACAGCTCTCACAAGTGACATAAATAATTGTTCTCGTGGGTTTCAAAACTATTTACTATAACAATTAATAAATTTCTTCTTACTTGTTTTTAGTTTCAACAGTATTTAATTATTGTTGTTGTGGAATCCTAATTAAGAATATTGTGAAACGTATCAGCAAAACAAATAAAAAAATTTCTAAATTATAATAAAATGTCACAAGAAAAATGTAAAAAGCTGTTATGAAACACACCTGAAAGATGCATTGAAAAAGTATTATTATTCTGTAGTTATATGAAGTGGTTTTGTTAACTACTTTTGTTGTGTGTATTGTATTCAACTGCTTTTGATTATTTTTTAGATACTTGGAATATTTTCCGTCCTGAGATGCCGCATGAAGATTGATTTCCGCACATAAAATTCCAAAATGTGGATCATCAACCACCAAAACTCTTAAAGATAAAATATCAGTTTGAGCATAAATTCTGAATTAATTCATTTATAAGTTTTGCTTAGCTTAAAGTAAAACCACGCTTTCATAAATTTTATTTCGAAGAAACTTTGAAAAATATTTTGGCTGAAATACTGTGAAACAAAAACTTTTCTTTCGAAATTATCTTTGCGCCTATCAGCAAATTTAAATATATACAATTTATCCAAAATCATATAGTTATTTGCGATCCAAATCATTAACGATTTGAACTCTAATGTCCTCTTTTAAGCACCGTTCAATACTATGCATCAATTTGACATTTTATATATTTATGTTCTTAATTTTGATTGCTAAAATTTCTTACAGAATGGTAAGAAGATATAAATTAAGTGAAAACTTATGAATCGGGTTTTTTTTTCAAGTGATAAGCGGTTTAGTTGTTCAGTTATTAATAATTACAATATAAATTAATGAGTATAAATCATTGTAATATACAAGAATCAATGCAAATGTAATATACAAGAATCAATATAAATAACTGCAATATACAAAAATCAATATAGTTATAAGTAATTACAATAATGCTAGCGCAAAGATAATTTCACAGGAGTTAAGTAGCACAGTCAAAAAAATTTTCATTTGTTCTCCAATTCTGTAAGTTACATTATGAAGTAATTAATTTAATTCAGGTGGAATTATTTAAATGTTACTGCTTGGGACCACACAAGATGGAATCAAATGCCTCAAAATTTCTTTGGCAGTATTTCCGAAGTAATTTCATTTTACTGTGCTGATTACCTAATTTGCAAAGAATATAACTCAAGAACAACTCGAACATATTAAAATGGATAACAAATGACGTCTTCATTTCATAGCATTATCCAAGTAAATATGTCTCTTCCTAAATAGTTATTTTAAGTTTAGTATCATTTTGATTTCTCATTGTAAAAAAATTATGCAACTTAAAAAAATGTCCGATCCTATAATTGAGTCGCATTTAGATTGCGTCATAATTAAACAGTATTAAATTATGTTGTCATTAAATAGGACTTAGAATATATTTTGTAATTTCTTTTACAACTCTGTATAAAATTACTTCGATCTTTTTTTTTTTTTTCATTTTTATATGCGATTTACTATAAAAAAATCTATTGAAAGTGAAAAAAAATTTAATGTTTTTTTGCGTTCCTGTTTGCCAAAATTTGCTATATAATATTCTCCACAAAGTATTAATCAAGATAAATAAAATATATATATACATCGGATTCAGGAAACAAAGTAAATGAAAAAGAAGACTCACATCGGCTAAGAAACCCTAGAGGTTTTGTTCTGGCTTGTTAGTGCAGCAATTTTGTGGCAAATATATTACATTATTTGCAAATGCATTACGTTGCATTCTAATAAAGGCAAAAAATCTATATTTGGGCTCAATAATTTCATATTTGTATAATATGCTCTCCCAACACATTAAATTTTTTCGATTTTAATTACCTTCTTTGTGCACTGAGTATTCTTTACGGAAAAAGGACAAAAGCATACTCCAAATTCGGGAGACTACATCAGTTCCACAAATAAGTGAATTAAAACTTCATTCAATAAATTCATTATAAAAAACATGTGTTTTCTGAGATCGGTGCCAAATTTATGGGGGGAGGGGGGGGGAACTGCTTCAACAATAAATTAAAAGATCGCAGCGAAAATTCTTTCAGACTGGCCCTCCAAGAAATTTTGATTTTACTGCCCTTGATACTTTGATATGGAAGTATGAAAAGCGCCCTAAGCTCTAATTGTAACTAATTTCCAAGCCGTTAGAAATAAGAACATTTTTCATGTTGGAATAAAGTTCTAAATAAGGTGAAGAAATGTATTTCCAGTTGTTCGAATCAATAAATGTGGTGCAGTTATTTAATTATGTAACAAATGCAACAACGTAAATTTTCAAATCCTAACTTTGAAACTGATTATACAAGTATTATACATATACAGCGAATTATAGATGTAAATTAACATTTTAATTTGAAACAAATTCTCCTGAAAAATTCAAAATCTTCTGAGAAAGTAACAGATCTAATTATGAAGAGCCGAAGCTCATTATTTTATTTTGAATATTTTTCTCAGTGACCTAAAATTGCTTTTAAGTATTGATACCCAAACCTTCACCACACAGTTTGGTTGTAAAAAAATGAAATTCTTTATTTCTATTGGTTACTTTGTCAAAAATATATGACAAATAGAATCGAAAAATTGTTGCAAACATTTTAATAATTCAATAATTACAACATAATTTTTATCGATTCAAACAATGTATAAAATGTAATTCTGAAGGTCATTCATAAGATTTTTTTCAACTGGAAGAAAATGCCGATTTCTAACAGTTAGAAATTGGCCTTTAGGTCAAAATGAGGAGGAAATAGGAAGTTTAATTACTTTCATCTGTCAATGTCGAATGAATCCATTGATTGCAACCATTTCAGTTTCGAATTTATCAATCTGATTACATTGATAAACTCAAAACAAAAATTACCTCAACCACCTGACTATAACTGCAATCGTAACACCCACTTATTACAAAGCATATGGATGAATTTCGGTTCTGATTGGAATATCTTTTATGTTTATCGTGGAGATCTTATTATAAATTATAAATTTATCTTCTTTCATAACTTTATAACTCTGTTGATGGCTGGTTTAAGGTTATGCTTTCTTTTTTCTTAAACAACCTTTCGACGTTGGAGTAGTCTTTTTCAAATCAATATTCTAAATATTTACCATACCACAAATTGGAGTTCAACTCTTACTTATTGTGAGTGACATTTAAACTAGAGAGTTCAAATTTTTTAATCTTTTACAACCAATTAATTTAAGCATACAACTGTTGAATTTGTAGCTACGCAGACTTCCAAAACAAATTGCATTTAGAAAATAATATAAAAAATTCTTATATAAAGTAAATTTATTTTATTGTCACTACAAAAATGTAATACCCTCTGGTTATTGTTGGCACATGCATTTTATAAGCAAGTTCCAAGTCGAAGAAAATAATGCATGAGAATATAGGTCATCTACGCCATAACACACTTTTAAAAAATTCTTTATATTCTTCCAATCTTTTTACAACTGGATTAAATTTCTAATTATAAACATAGATCTACTGTTAAAAGCAGTATTAGACTTTAATATCAAGTTTAAAGAAAACATTTGAGGAATTAAAAACATTTTTAAACTTTGACGTCCTTACTATTCACTGTTCTCCCTCGAGCGCACATTATAACAAAAATTTTCAAAATATTTTGCAACTATATGAAAAAGTAGAGATTTTTCAAACAAATAATTTTAAAAAATGTTGAACAACCTTTCTTTAAAACTTGAGCTTTTTAAGTTTCAGAAACTTTGTGTACATATAAAAAAAATTGTGATATTTTTGTAAATAAATCATCAATGTTGACACTTTTGAGTATTTATTTCGCAATGTATGAATTTCTTTCGAAAAATAAAGCAATTCTTCAAAACTTTGTCGTTATTTTTTCATCCTCAAATTCAATAATCAAATAATCATATTTCTGTGAAGTCCAGATATTTATAAAAAAAGCACATAAATTAAAAAAAAAAAGACAATGGCACTTTTATGAAATTTTTTAATAAATGGATAATAAACACATGATGCATTTTAATGTCATGATCAACATTATGTATTAACTTTTTGTAACATTGTGAAATTATTTAAGGATAAATAAACTCTAAATGAATCGGATTTTTGGTATATTATTCATCATTTTTTTTACTTTCTCATACACGTAGCATACAGAAAGTATAGTAATAATTAATTTTAGTAAAAGTAAAGTATAGTAAAAGTATTTTAAAAATTTCGAATTCGAAATTTTGTCGAATCTTTACTTCTTAGGCTTCTCTGAGTTCGGAAAACAGATTTTAGAAAAAGTCCGTCTGTCTGTAAAGAGGCTTTGAGCCAGAAGATTGAAATTCAGTACACGATCTTTAAACACAATTTAGAGTAAAATATAATCTCAGGAAGTCCGTATGTCCTGCTTTTTGAATATAAGTTAAAGCACAGCTACGAAACGAAGAGACCGATATGAATAAAATTCATTGAGCAGACACCACAATAGTATAGGAGGGAACTATGGCTGATCGCTAAGAGCCCATTTGCCAGGCTGATACTCATTCTGAAAGAAGTACATCCCGTCATTGATAAGATGTAACTAACCCCATACCATTTTCGAAGCTACCATACCGACGAGAACCCACCAGCAGGCTGGAAGTTTCTTAAGCACATACCTTAGATATGAGGATAAGAAACTTCTCCGGCAGGAATATAGTTAAGTATAAATACCTGAATTCTTTGAATTAACCTCTAAAAGAATAATTTATTTACATTTATCTACCCCAGTATTGCTCAAACAGGTAATTTAATATTTTTAGTTTTAAGAGAAGAGATTCATATAGAAACTTACACTTTATTTCATATAAAAAAAAACTCCCAGTAATTTATGGCTAGTACAGTAATAGCGGTTATTGTCAGCTTGCTCGCCAGAACAGTTCAAAGAATTAACTCTGTTTTTAACTTTTTTTCCCTTCGTTTTAAATACCGTATATCTCAGAAAGTATTCTTTGTTTATGTGTTTCATATAAAAAAAGAAATCTCTGTGCACTATGATTGTTCTACCACCGCAAACAGCAATCCATCTTAAAGAATATTTTATGTAAAATGTATTTATCCATTTCCTTTCCTTTTGAAGTTATCATGTTAGTTTACATTCGAGATCCAGGCAGGCAGACGTCATCGTAGTAGATTACTTTCAAATTTGATAGAAATCTACAAATTTTGTTTAAAGACCGCATATCAAATTTCATTCCTTTAGCTGAAAACATTTCTGAGTTATTATATTTACAGGGAGACAAATAGGCATAATATAAAAAATATCCTTTCGAACTTAGGGAGATCTGAAACATGGACATTCGTAAGATCTCCCTTTTTATACAAAAAATACAAGAATAGCACAATTACGAGAGCAATGTGTCTTAATATATATTAACTAGAAATTATATTACAATAGAAAAATCCAGATATGATATAAGATTATAGCACCAGTAAGGAGTTGTAAATATTCTTGATTAACTTTAGAGTACATCTTATTATAGAGATGAATGTGTGTTTGTGTCAATGTTTTTTTTTTCTAAAATGTCAGTGATTAATATATGCATCTAATAAAAAAATGGTCAAAATCAAGTAAATAATTTTATTTTAATTCAATTTGAATCGATTAAGGTTTTCATGAGTTTAAAATTTTTAATTTTTGTACAGATTCTCTAACATGTGAATTATATTTAATAAAACATCCTTGGGACTCTAATATTTTAACCCTTAACTGGGAAGGTGAGATTTTAGAACTCAATAGGGGAGGTGTGGTCTACGAGACCGTTTACACTCCAATTAAATTCTCTAATAATGGTATTAGTATGAAAAATTGCAAATACATTTTGCAGATATTTTTCATGATATATAGATCTGTTTTAGAAAATTTTCCAAAACATTTTATCATTGAAAAATGTAAATATGTTGGAACATACATTTTCTTCTTAAATTGCATATTGCAATAAATAATATTCTCGAAAAAGCGAATCACTTATATTTTTAAACCATATTTTTTTTCCAGTTTATAAAGGTATATAGAAAAAAATGTAATGTAAAATTCAACAATTATAGGAAAAATGAAAAATTGACAGTAGTAAAACCCTTTTTTTATCAACTTGAGTGACCATTTCTTAGCACGATTTTCTAGGGTATTTTAAATATACAGGTGAAGAACTGGTATAAAAGCTATAAATTCTGTATACATACCTCACAGTATATTAACATGTTTTGCAATTTTTTTTCAAATGCATTAGCAGTAGAAAATTGAATTATGTTTGAACATACATATCAGAATCAGGTGAAGGCGAACTGTCATCGAAAAACTCTGTACAATTATCCTCATCGCGAAAATCACTAATTCCTTTGTAAGTTCTGAATATATTTCGCTTGGTACATTAACAAATACTATTTTTTCAAAATAGATTATCACTAGAAAATGATGTTTAAACATACATATTAGAATCAGTTGAATGCTAATTTTTATCGTAAAACTCTTCTGTACAATAATCCTTATCTCCAAAATCCCTTTCTACTTTATTTCAAAGTGCTGCACAACAGGAAATTGGATGATGTTTCGGGGCCCAAGTTTTCGCGCCATCTGCTAAGCCTTGTTTATCGCTGGGACACTAACAGGAACCAGAGATCGCCCGTAAAGAAATAACTAAATTATTTTTTAAAGCAACTGCTGAAACCGGTTGAAAAAGGGCACTTGTATTGAAAGTCAGAAAACGGGAAGTTACGGGGTCAACCCATTCAATTGAGCTAAAGATAGAAAAGGGTTACCGAGAGTCCATCGCTTGCGGTTTCACAGACCACACGTCCCCAGTTAACAGTTAAAGGGAAAAGTTTCACACTTTTGCGATTAAGACGGCGTGAGTTATGAAAATTTAAATATTTGCATTCTATACAAATCCACGATTTTTGATTTATCCATCTGCAATCTTGGTAAAAAGGCACCAATCATCGCCTGGTGTTTTCCACAAAGATGTTTATCCTAAAATAATGAAATTATTTATTATTCTAAAATAAGGGTATTCATACCTTTATAGCTTGGGCATGCCGAAGATGTCTCGTTAATGTTTCATACCGGTTTACACTGGTTAATGATTTCAATTAATTAAGACAAATAATTTTTTTAAACTTGTAGTGGATGACACCCTATGTTAATATAGTTTTTTTTTTCAAATATTCATTCATTAATTAAATTTTTCCAGTAAAATTTCTATTTGCTCGACAAGCTCTGAGATTACTGTCGCTACACCTGATAATAACTAGTATAAGACATGTAAGTGATATGAGAAAATAAGAAAGAATTGAATTTTTAAAAAAATTATCTTTTTCATGCGCCTCTGCCACCTTCCTTCATGACAGTTTTGAGTTTTTGCAAATAGTGGAAAGTTCCGTACACAAAGTCCTCTTTCTCTGTGGTTGCATACACATCAAGAGCTTTTCCCGATTAACCAAAATTTGACTCACGACTCATTTGGGAATCGCAATCCTCTTCATACCTGAGCTAAAGTTCTCCCAAATGTTTATGTTATTATCGCACAATTAAACAGCATTCAGAAGTTAACTGTAACTCATGACAAACAGAAATCTATCATAATTGAAAAATCGAGTTACTTAGGTACTAACCGCATGCCAGAGGTTAATTGTCAAAAAAAGATATCATCAAGACGGCTCTATATTTCTTCAATCCTGCCATTGGCAAAATTAGTTTGCAGGCAGCTAACGCAAATTCCGGCTAGAGATATCATCAGTAATGCCCAGCTATCCCAAAATAAAATAAAAAATTTAAGTGCTTCATTGTTACTAAGATAAATTACAATACAATCTTGAAACATTTGTTGTCTACATGTTGAAGATAATTCAATTTTATTTATACTATTTAGACACTTGATTTGGAGTCAGCAAACTTGTTGTTTTTAATTCTGTACCTCAATGCTACTTTCTACTTATGTGATAGCTTTAGTAAAATTCGAAAATTTCTTATTTTTTTAAATTCATTGAGAGGAAAAGACAGGCAGGTATTACATTTTCAATACGTTTCTTACGTTTCAGAAATTACTTAGAGTACTGTTCGCTACATAACGACTAGAGTTAAAACAAAATATTGAAGGAATATAGAAATGATATAAAAATTATATTCCTCCGTTTGAAGATGGAACTTGAATAGTTAGGTATTTAGGGAAATAACTGAGGAATAAGTAAGCTTTCTGCTTTAAAAGTAATTTGACTCCTCTAAAATCAGTTTCGGATTTAATTTTTTTTTATTTATATATCTTAATCTGATGAGCCTTTAGTTGAAGCAATTTGTTATTTATCTGAATTATTATCTAATTTGTACTCTAGTGTAGATTTGGGTGCCCATCGATTGGGGATAAATTTCAACAATGAAACACTATTTCTAATTTCCATAATGTTTTGTGGCCGAGATAGCCTGGTTGCTAGAGCGATTGACTCCATTGGGTTGCTAGTTCGAACCCCGCCAACCGAAGACTCTCCGTGTGTGTTTGGTGGCCGGCGTACGTATAAATCTGTCGTGGTCACAAACTCCTCCGGGTCGAAAGCAATACCACTGGTGCTACTTGTTTAGGTATGACGATTCTCTGATTCCGGTCTAAATTACTATCTGTGGAATTGGAATAGCGATGTGTAGTAGTAACTTAAGAATGCGCAGAACAATTCCCAGATCACAAATTTTTTAATGGTGATAAATTCCCAAATTTGGCGATCTAACTGCATTCCTTAATTAATATCTGGCGAATTTTCTGCTATTTTGCACATTTTGACAGAGATTGGTGGAAAATCTTTACCACGTTCTTTGATTTCACCGATTTAGTTATATATTGTTTTATTAGAAAATAAAAACCACATTGTGAGGGTAGTTTAATTGAAGCAAAGGCAAAATCTTCGCTTTCATTCCTGTCACAACGATGATCTGAGAATTGAACCTTAATTTTTATGAAAACAAATTAGCCAGAAAGAAAGTAAAAATAGGAAGGTATTATCTTACGATTTCCTTTCGTCAACTTTTGATCGACGGCAAAGAAAAAGTCGCCAAAGACACACGAATTTGAGTGAAGATGGCAGAGAAAGAGAGAAAAGAAAAAGGGGCACAACTAGATGACCCTTGATTTTCTTGGTGATTTTTTAATGCCATGATTGGTTATTTTCATGGCGATCCTAACAGTAATGCCAATGAAAACAAAACATTATGGAAACAGGAAGTAGTGCTTCATCGCTGAAATTTGCCCCGATTGAAGGTGTACCCATATCTACACTAGAACCGGAAAAGGCGCATGGATAGAGTTAATCCTGAAGGAAAGAGGGACAAAGATGGTGAAATATCTGCATGTATATTTCAATTTTTAAAAGTCAAATATGGAACAGTGAAAAAAAAATTTTATTTCTAAGTTTATTAATCAATTTATTCCTCTTACACAACTGCAAGACTCTATAAATTGCCAAGAGGAGAGGAGCTCCTTAATACTGTGCCACATAATGATTATTCTAATTTATTATTTAGTCTCCCCCTGTTTTCCCTCCTTTCATATCTTCATTGCTTCATATCATTTTTTTAATTCTTCTACAGGAAAGAGGTAATCTTATTTTGGTAACCATTAAATAATAAAATTCTTTGTCTCCGTTCTAAATATGAGTTTTGTTTATAAGATGTTTCCTTTAAAAATAAAACACGAATTCTATAATTAAAATTCGATTCCGCCATAACAAATTAACATTTTAAGGGGGAAAGTGTAGTACCCGAAATCCTTATACATATCTCAAATTTGCATGGATAGTAAATTGAGTCAATATTTTCAATGAATGAAATACTACACATTTCACTCATATTCTAGAATTTGCAATGATTTGTTACAACGAATGATCTCATTCCATAAGTTCAAATTAAGGCAAATTTTTTAAAAAAAAATTTCATGGAAGTTTTTAGATTTTATTAAATGAAACTATCTAATTACGTTCTCACAATTTTAATGTAAGAGTATTAGTAAACATTTCGCTGAAATATAAAGCCTTCTAAAGCTACTTACCTTTTTGCCTAATCTGGTCTCTTATAATCATTCTGATATTGCAAAGTGTGTTTAAAAAGTGCTTCAAGTTCTAAAACGATATTTGGTTTGGCTTGCAAATTTTAATTTTGGGTAATTCTTTTGGTCTTTTGAAGTTTTTTTATATCAAATTAATTTTTACTCCTAACTTGTATTTTACTAACGGAAAATTCCTGTACGGACGATATTTCGCCGTGTGATAAGGCCTTAAAGCTCCAGGTGTTTTTCCCCAATAGTAATGAGGTTAGGCTTAGCATGGTTTTCACCAATTATTTCAAACGATTCTGTTTATTTCCTTAGAGTTTGATGTATTTAAAATCAAACGATGTTAATTAATCGATCTTTCAAATTCATTCTGAAGTACTTTTAAATTAAAATAAAGCAGAATAAAGGAAATAAAAAAAAATTCTAATCTGTATTGTGTTAACCAATTGACGTAGCAAAGTCAGGCATTTGCGTTAAGCCAACTAGCGGTGAAAGTTCACGCGTGATTTTTGGTACCTGTGTTTTCATATCGCTACCTCACTCTCTATAGATAAATAAAAAAAACAACATTAAAATTTCCACGCGGACAGAATCGCGGGTAATAGCTAGTATTGTATAATTTGAAATTGTAATCATAATTTATTCAATGTATACAAATTTGAGTTTCGTGTTCTTTCCTCTAAGCAAATTGAAAACTTCAAAGTCTGAATATTATTACATAAGAAAAAAATGTACTAATTTTATTAGTAAGCTTAGAAATGTTGACTCATATAACAGTAATAATTGTTTTTAAAAAACGATATTCATAAAATTCAACATTTAATGACATTTAAATAATATAAACAAAAAACATGTAGTTTTTCAAAAAAAAAAAACTGCAATAGCTATTTCTCAAAATGAACCCTTTTAATAAAAAAGGGTATGGGAAAGGAAAGAATAAATCGGTATTAAACTAATTAAAAAGTGATATTAATTAATTATGAAAAATAATAGTTTTATCGAAAATACTTATTAAAATTAAATATAATAAGTAAAATTACATTACTACGAAAATCTATAGAAAATAATTCAAAATAATAATTACTTTTTAAAAAAAATATTAAAAATTTTTTTAATTATTCGACTTGCGTAATAACTTTAGTGTTTGTGTGTCAGATGTCTGCCGATAATCAACGTCATCGGCATACATTCCGTCATGGGCAGAACGGTTGAAAATTGAACATAAAACGATTTGTTTGGTGACCGTGAATTGACCTCAAACAGCCACTTGTTCCCTACTCCGTTGATAGCGCTGTGTGGAAAAAAAAATTTAATAAAAAATGTTTATGGTCATTCGATGAACAGTCGCTTTTCTTTGTTCACCAGAAGCTTCATTAGCAGCTCCCATACAAGTTTAAAATTTTATGTCTTATGTTAATGTGAGGATTAATTCTGTTTTCTAACATTAAAATAGTTATCATTCGTGGGAATCATAAAATGCAATCGTATCATCCTTTCAATTTTAAAAAAATAAAGTTTTCACTTTTTCTACTTAAATGGTGCTCAGGGGGAAAATGCTTCAACAGTTGTGCACTTTTTAATTACCTTTTTACATTCACACATATGTGAGCCTGTTTATTTTCTTAGCATGAATGTTCTCTGTTTTATATTAAAGCTTTTTTATTCAAAATATTTAATTAATTTTAAATTTTATTTTTAAGTTATTTCTGCAATAACAATTATTTTAATACTTATTTCTCCCACAGTGCAAAAACAGCTGTCTTAAAACATATTTGGTTTTGATAAAAACATAAAAATGATCATACTTTTATCATTACCAAAAAATTAAATCACCTTTTGTATGATTAATCATATATTCGGGCTTCTTTTTCCACATTTTTCTTTAAAATTTAATAAATTACGAGCTGATTTGGAATGAAATATCATTTCTGATTTGATACTGGCATTGAACAAGATCCACAGAAACAAATTCACAAATATTTTTTAAGAAATACAGTTCTGTAATTGCAAGTAAAATGAAAAGGAAAAATTGACTTTTAACGCATTTTTTAAAGAGTAATTTTTGTAACTAGTGAGGAACTAAATACTGAATTGCCTTAAAATTTAACAATATTTATTATTTATTTTTGTTTTCTTTGCACTTTTCGAGAAAATTAAACATTTTAAAGGTACTTAAAAAGGATTTTCAAATTTCAGCACTTTTCATGACGCTACCCACTCTATTAAGCTTAATTGCACACCCACTACAAAACCACAATTTTTTCAAAAAGTTTTGTTTTAACTTTAATATTGATGGGATAGGATTAAGTTATTGAAATTTAAAAAATACTAACGCAGATGCAGTATAACATGTTTCTTCTAGTTAATATGTCATTATCACTGCAAAAATTAACAACAAAACTGATTCTAAGAATATAAATTTTTTATAGCTGCGTTTCTGTCTGCGTCTAAGCAACCATTTCCACAACCACAATTTTCCTTGTGATTTTTCATTTTATTCAAGCACTGTTCAGAGGATGATACACAATAGCACTGTCTCACCAAAATCCAATTTGCACCGAAGCAATTCAATTAACATCTTAAATAGAATCCCACGAGTAATGAACTGAGAAAACTGTAGATATTCACTAAGTAGGAGCAGTGAATAGAGAATGATAAATACATCATAAAGTACATCTACTTTTATAAGTTCGCCAAATTGTAAAGGCTCAAGTGAGGACCTTTTGTAGGCGCTTGTCCAAGAATGTGCAGATGGTATTTGGCAGTGTGTTAAGGCCTTTACATTGATCTCGAAACGATTTTATAAGATTATAAGCTGTGAAGCTCTTCATGCAAAACAAATTTCATTTATTTTTATTCTTTAAAAAATTATTAAACCTTTAAAATCTCCTTTGAGTGCAGAACTGTTCCTGAAAGAAATGAAATTCCACGATTATCACCATAGATTCAAAAAGCCCTGGCAATAGTACGACTTCTATATCATAAAATTTATAAAAAATATGCCCGTAATATTATAATTTTAAAATGAATCAATAATATAGAAATCCTTTAATCTGCACAATGGGAAGAAAATTATGAAAATCAATTAAAACAAGGAAATTTTGTTACTTTGTTCGTGTTTGCTATAAACTGACCATTTAAATTGGACTCATCGAAACTTATTGGCTTTTGTTCCATTTATCTTTAATAACCTTTTAAACTAGAACAATATTTTCATTTGAAAAGTATGAGAATGAACATAAAGATAATAAAGCAAAATATAGCAATTGAAGACAGCTTACATACAAAAAAGGACCCGTTTCAGAAATGCAATTATATTTTCAAATCTTTCTTAATGACAAGATTGAAATACTTTCCATAAATAATCATGTTATAAACCTGTTTCGGAGAGAAAAAAATTGAGGCTGGTTGAGGATATTACATAAAGAAGGAGAAATAAAAATTCATTAAAAAATATATTTAAAAATATAATTCAAAAATATATGTATAGTAAAACAAGAGTGGCCTTAAAACGAAGTGAAGCGAACTGAAATTTCTCTGAATTTCTCCGAACGTTTGAAAACAAGACCATACAAGCATACAAGAATTTCACATATTTACTTCATCAAAAATATTAATTTGACAAAACTATGAATGCTCCACCAGCATTCGAGTCATTCCTTCTTTTTGAAGGAGAAAAGAAGTTAGTGTAGAATTTATCTCTATATTTTATTATGCACTAATAATTGTAATATTCCATTACTTATTTGTTGTTTTAGATTGAAAGTAATCTTTTGCGTGATATTCCATCGTTGTTTCTAAAAGTTGCTTTTTATTCTAAGAAACTGTCGTTTACATAATTATATATTTAATTAATTTTTAAAAACTTAAGTTTACAAAATTGTTGTGTCAAATAATTTTGATTATTTGACTGAACAAAATCACGAGCAGAGTGCGATAATGCGATATCTTTGACACAGATATATTTTTTATTGATTGGCACGCTTAAAGATTTCATATTGCTATTAAGAAGTTGCAAATATGAAATAAAATGAACCAAGTGAAGTTATATATAAATCTTATTTTCCATTTGTTATTTAAATTGGATTACGATAAAACAAATGACTGTTAATTTCAGTTATGTTCAAGATTCTGTGAGTATAATAGAAAGAAAACAAGCTTTTTTTTAAATACTGAGTTTGTTTATGCCGAATTACATCAGTTTTGAATCAGTAACTAAGCAGTAATTTTTGGAAATTATTGATAGATATTATTCTATTATAACATTTACCATTGGTATCAAAAAAGCATCGGAAGAATGTTTTGAACTAAAACTGCACAGTTTTATAAATTTTCATCTGCAAATTTTCTGAATATGGCTTCCCCCCCCCTCCATAACATGCCAAAAAATGTATTAATTTAATATTTATAGATGGTTGATGATATTATCAAAATTCTATTTATTGGGTAAATTATTAATTGAAAATTTTTTGTTTATTAGTTTTTCAGAAAAAAGAGTTTTTGTTTAATCTGTTATTAACTTCCGGAATATGTCATATTCTTTATAATTTAGTTAGAATAGGGCTATCTTTGAATTCATAGTTCCAGTAGAGGAGCTAGAAAACGTTTTTTTTAAGTAAGTGATTTTGTGTTTTAAGTGATTTCTTTATTGCCATGAGTCTACTTAAGAATCTATTTAATGAAATTATACTTTTTATTGATAATTTATCTGTTTTGGCTATAGATGCACTGCACCTGCTTCAATAATACAAATATTTTACTTATTTAAATTTTTAAGACTAACTAAATTTCTCTCGCTTAGATTTGATGACCTTATGCAATTAGAGATTTTTTTAAAGATTATTTTTCGATTGCTTTCTAAGCTGGTTACACTTTCATTGTGACAACTTATCATTGCCTTAGAATTAATGCTTAAACTCTACTTCTTAAATGGAGAGGTTTTGATTTTATTTTCTTAAACTTATTAATTTTCTCACCTAGGTTTTTAATAATTTTAAAAAAATTTAAAAACTAAAATTAAAACAATTAATTAGGTATATATTGGCAAACTTCATCAAGTGTAACAATTTTTTAAGATAAGTGTCTAATGTAACATTTCTAAAAATTTTCATTAACTACTTCTAAAATTTTTCATTATATTAGTTTGACGAATTTTGATAAATTTGGCTTAAAATATTTCTGTATTGGCCAGAATCTGGTGTATCCTGTTTTATTCATGTGCCTTATCTTTTAATATAGCTAAAACTTGGATTGAAAGAAGAAAAAAATAAGCATAAACATGTTATATAATGTGTGTATTATAAAGACATACTTTGAAAGCGTACTTCATTTCAATAAATTTGTGTCTGTTGATTTAATAGTGTATGATGAAATCTAATATTCATCAATTTGATGCAATGTATTGTAATAATGGAATTTATTTTTTCAGTTTTAACAATAATAGATTTGTTGTAATAATGGGTAGTATCAAAAGAAATTTCTAGATTTTCTAATTTTCATGGTGCAATGAATTGTTTAGCTAGTATTTTATGTAATGACTTGGCTGAGGCATGGAGAGTATATATGCCTAAGACCTCATAGTAGTTCCTGGTTCTTCAAGCAAAATAAAATATTAATTTGTTTTTATTACTTTTAAAATCAAATATTGTGGTGAAATAAAATGACTGTCATATATCTTTGCCAGTTGATCTATCCTGCAAGTCAGTGGTGATGACTAATAAAAAATATCACCTTTTACTCTATGTCGCTGAAATGGGACAAAAATGTCTGGCATGAATTCTATCTTTTATAATTTTTTTATGCTTATAAGGTTTTTGTCTTTCTAGATTTATTCATTTTTGTAAATTAAAAACTTTATTGCCAAAGAGAGCAATTTATGCAATAAATTAATAATGAATTTTAATTTCAGTTGTATCAGTGTATTTCCATCATAATTCTTTCAAATGATGATAGTGCCAAAGAAGATTTTTGTGGTTGGTTCAAATGGCATAACATTTTCAGAGACAGCCTCAAAAAATGCTGTATAATGTCATGAAATACAATTGAGATTATCTGTCATTATTAACTTGAAAATGTTAGAAAAAATGTATTAAAAATTTAAGTTGTTAATTCCATTATTATTAACAATTTTTTTAAAAAAGTATTTCAGCCTAAAACATTTTGTAAAAAAGTGAATTGCAAAAATGAAAACAAACAAAAAAAACCTTCAATTTGTTCATCATAATCTAATGTTTAATACCCTCATAATAAATAAGAATTGTGCAAAAGAATTTTATTGTTTATTAATATCCGTTTCTAACAATAATATGGGTTATTTGTAGTTTTTATGCCTTTTGTGTATAATCCATTTCGTTTGACATTTATAAACTGACAAACACCAGTAATTTATTCATATCAAATGTTTTACAATCATATTTTAAATTAATATTTTATCTCCGCTTTTCCCTAAAATTCTTGTTAATGTATTATTTCCTGTACTTTTATAAATTTGATTTTTTTTAAAGTTTTATGTAGTATGTTTAATTTGGATGTATTCTTTCCAGAATAACAATTGAAAAAGATACCAAAGTCCCAAATGCTGCTATATTTACAGTTAATAAAGAAGATCATACTCTAGGAAACTTAATTAAAACGTAAGCCCAATATTTCTTCATTAATATTGAATAAGTATCTATTTAATCTATGTAAATAACTTGTAATTACTTTTGCATTGGTCTTTAATTTTTCCTTTAAAAAAATATTATTTATTAAGAAGCTCTTCTCTGTGTAGTAAAAGATAGATTTAAAACTTATTTTAAAATGTTTTCTTATTGCATTCTTTCCAATTCCCACCCCCTTCTAACATATATATTGGTGATGTAGAGCAGCTGGAAGTACAAATCATATTTTATTTCAATGCATTTTATATCTTTAAAAAATAGAAATAAATAATAAAAATTATATAGTACCCCACCTGAAATATTCCAGTTTTTCTTATCCATACTCTCATAAATATGATTTGCACTTCTTATTAGTAAAAAATTTAATCACCTGATAAGTAGGGGTAAAGAAAGTTATCAACGTTTTGTTTTTTCCTTTTGATTCCAAACATTCATAATATTTTTTTGTGATATAATCTGGTTTTCACGAGCTGGTGGATATTGTGGTTGAATGATGCTCTGAAGCAACTATGTTTTGTTAAGTTAAAGGATGTATGAAAATCAAAACTGGATATGTGATGCTGGTGTTTATCTTTCATGACATCCAGATTTATCTACAAAGTTCTGTAGAGAAAATAAAAATTGCCTAGTTAAACATAAATATTAGAGCCCTATTATTTCCTCTGTGGTTCATTTCCTCTACTTTATATTTTTATTCTTCTGAACAAATGCTCTCATTTGTCTGGGGTAGATTAGCCACCAGCTTGTTACAGTAATGCCTAATTTTACACAGATTGTGCTCTTTTATTATAATTTGAAATTTTTAGGATATTTTTTTAAAATCATTTATTAATGTTTTCATCACATTCAAGAATTGAAAATTGCAGTTATCGCATTAATGTGCAACCAAAATTAAATTATAAAGTAATATCTACATTATTCCATTATTAATATGAAATAATACTTAAATATCTTCCAAAAATTTCTGAAGCAGTAAGAATTAGTGAAATCAATAACTGCTTTTTTGCTATGATAAATATAATTTTTTATGAAAATTTTTGTTTGGTTTATTTATATTTTATATACAGAAACCTTCTGTAAAGTCTGTAAAACAGAAACCTTCTGTTTTATGTAAAGGAGTTCGAATTGTTTATAATAGTATAGTTTATTATGAATGCTGGAATATTTATCCAAACTTCATTTAAAAATCATTCATAACAATATGAACTTGTTATTCACTGTAATATTGCTATGTTTCTATTATTACTGGAAGATCTGCTTTTATGATTTGAAACTAAAGTTTCTGTATAATATGAATAATTCAACACTTAAATTTTCTGGAGTATTGACTTTTTTGGAATAGATTCTGATTGTCTTCAGATTTTCAAAAAAGATCTCCCCTTTTGTTTTATTTCATTCACAATTGCTCATGGTCTAAAATAAAAGTATTTTTTATGAAACACTAATTTTGGAATACATAGTATAAAATTAAATATTATTTGTTTCAAAATTTTTAGCATCTAAATTTTGACTTTTTTTGTATTAAAAATTTCCTTTATTTACATATTACTCAATTTTCATTGACTATGCTAGAACATTTTATGCGATACTTGAATTTTTTTTTATTGTATTTTGTTTATCAAATTGTTTTCTGATCAACTTCTATGTTATAGAAATTTATTCATTTGATTCTGGTATCGTACATTTTACAAGTAGATTTAAAAAAAAACTAATGATTCAAGGAAACTTTTACATGTATATATTGTAGTTACTTAATAATCATTACCTGATTGGAAAATATTTCCATTATTGCTGGGAAATATCACTCTTGCTAGACATTTGATAATTAAGGAAAATATTTTTTTTCTTATTTACTTGATAATTTATAAATATATTTTATTGAAAGTAAGCAGTGTTATTATTATATTGTATGTTAATTATTCTATAAATTATATCGAATATATCTGGATCATATTTTTTTATATAGTCAGCTTCTAAAAGATCCAAATGTCCTGTTTGCTGGTTACAAGAATCCTCATCCATTGGAATACAAGATTTTAATTCGAGTTCAGACAGTCATGGAATATTCACCTCAAGAAGCATTTACAAATGCGATCACCGATCTTATCAGTGAACTGTCTCTTCTAGAAGAAAGATTTAGAGTAAGTAAAATTTTCCTTGATATTCATATATTATATTACTCTATAAAAGTTATGTTTATAAATATATAAAATTGGGTATTTTGTATGTGCATATTTCCACTCATAATAAAAATACATGTTTGATGTTTGTATTGGTACTTTGTAGACCACATTGATTGTCCTACACCACCCAAATTTGACATTTATGCTTTGGAATATTCAACTATGTGCCATACAACATTTTTTTATTTAATTAAAATTATACTGAATATTAATATTTTTGAAAGATAATTTTTGAAAATAATGCATGAAAATAAATTTTGCTGTATTTTAAAACTATGCCTTAAATGCTATCAATCTTAATGTTTGTGAACATTTTTCCAAAATTTTGAACTTATTTGTGTGTATGTTCTAATTTCTAACAGTACATTAAATTGTTGCTGTGAATCAAATTGTTTTTATTACTCCTTTAAAATTTTAATCATGCAATTATTTTTTATTGTTGGAACACTAAGGAAGTAAAAAGTCCTTTTACTATCTATACAGTTGACCAGACAAATAAAAAGTTGCAAAATGTAAATGAAATGAATATATGCAATTTTAATAATGTGCTTTTATGGGTTTGTCTCCATTAGAAACTTACATGTCCCCCCCCCCCCAAAAAAAAACTCCAATTAGACAATTAGAATGGCACCTTTTAATGTGTGATAATTTGATGAAATTCTGGTTTTAGTTATAACTAAATTATTTTTATGAACTTTAAATATGTAACCCATATTCTTGACAACCAGCTGGTCTCCTTAGGCAACTAATATAAAAATTCTTGTATTTTTGAATTTTAGAATAAATTCTATGCTTTAAAATAAGATGCATAGGTAATAACAATTAATTAATATGACAAGAAAAATGGAAATCAAAACGTCTTTATGCATGATTCAATCTTTTTCAATTCTGGGGTTTTTATTTTTAAGATACCATCTCTGTAAAGTTAAAATTTGAAGGAGGAAAAAATACTTTAAATGCTCCTTCATATCCTAATTGTGATTGATTTTTATATTTTTTGCTATTCTCAACAACAACGAAGGTGTTATGAATACTATGGCATTGTATATATTTTAGAAATGTATAAAGGCTGAAGAAAAAGGTAATAGATTAGTCTTCTTTTTGATTTAATATAGGACGATTATAAAGAAACATGAAATGTTTTAAGTACTTTTCTAATAACAGAAAGCAAGAAGTGGGTTGTGGGTAATTGTGCCTGGAATTGTTTAACTAATTTTGATTGCATTTAGTTTATATTGCTAGTCACAAAAAGGGAAAAGTTCCTTGCTTCTTATGCCTGGTGACACCTGTACATTAATCATTTTCGGTTTCAAAGCAGTAGCTGCAAAATATGCTTATATATGGTTTGATATCTTTAACTTGAACTGCACTAGCAAAATTCTAATGGATTCAAATTGTTAGGACATTTTAAAGAAGTCTTTTCATATATATTTTTTTCTCCTTGATCATTTCAATAGCTGAAGGTCACAGCATTAATATTCTAGTTTGGTTGCTAACATGAAAATTTGGATAAATACTTACTATTTAAGTGCAGTTTATTTATAAATTATTGAATTCAATTGGTTTTTAATTTCTTCTCAAATTTGATGCTTGAATGATTTGGAAGAAAACAATTCTAGCTGTGTAGCATTTACTTTCTCTTGGATGCGGCTCATCATTCTGCTTAACAATTGAAATTACAGTGGAATGTCTGACGTAACTGAATCCTAGAAAAACATGGGTAAGCCTTTTTGCAGGAAACTGCATAAGACCTTTAAAATCACCCGTTCATATTTGGTGATGCTGTTTTTTTAGAAATTGCAGCATGTGAAGTTCATTGCTTATGCTTTCCAATTTGGCAAATAAATATCATAAATTATATTTCAGTCAAAATACTTATTTATAATTTCACTTTCGGGGAAGGGGGCGGGTAAACAATTTGGTATTTGCTGTTTCAATTATTGTTAAGGTTGCACAATCTACTGAATGCTTTACTGTTTGCAAGATTCCTACTGGAGTTTTAAAAATTCATTGACTTTCAAATCATCATGTATTCTAATGTGCATGAAAACTGCAGTTTGTTAGTTTTATTATTATTGTGATTGTGAAAAAGTTGTTTATGTATATTCAAGTCTGAATCTTTCCTTCCCTAATTCCGTATTTAAATTTTAATCCCATAGAGCCCAGTGTCGAATTTAAATTTGAGTTTTAAAAGTTATGCTTTTTAATATTACTATTTAATGACAGATTTTACCATACATATTTCCTAATGTTTTTACATAAAATTTTGCTTCAGAGATTATCCACTAAACAGTATAAAACACTTTATTATTTCATACACCATGCATCGCAATTAAAATCTCCTATCACTTTTATCTGTGTTAATTTTTCTCATTAATACTTAATTTGCTGGAAAACGAATTGGATATGTATCTGTGGTTTAAAATGGATTATATATGGCTTTTTATGCAATTTAAGCTTGACGGTTAATAAATATTTTTCCAAATATAGTTAACTGCCATTAGATAAATATGTCTGTCTAGTAATTTTATATATATATATATATATATTACTTAGCATATTGTGATTTTAAGTACACTTTAAACTTGCTCTAATTACATTGAAATAAGGTGGGCTTAAAAGTGCTTACACCAACTTTACAAAGAGAACAGAATTTTTCTGTTTCTTCAAATTAAAATATGTATGTAGCTTGAAGAATATTAAGGAAATATTCTGCTCCTATTTGGTTGAAAATCTCAATTGTAAATTCAGTAAATATGACACGGTCATTTTAATCTTTAACAATTTATACTACACAAGCATCAAGTTACGCATTTGTACAGAATTTTAATTATTGTTTGTGGTGTTATTAGTGTGATATTGGTGTTTATAACACATGATCTTTTTATAAAAGTTCATTATTACTAGAAATTTCTGTAAAATTTCCTGTGTCATAGTTCTTTACTTTTCACATCAATATACAAATTTGTAAATAAAAAAATGAATTGCCATTGAAATTTTATGTGTCATAGTCTAATTTTTTCAATATTATGATTATTTATTTTTTAGGAAGCTGTGAGAGAAAAACAAGAAGGATTAGATTAAAAGAAATTGACTTTCAAGGTTCTGTTGTTCATCTTATAATAAAAATGTATCATGGTCATTTCCAACTTTTCATTTTTGATAATCTTATGTGTTGTAAATAAGTTAATTTGATTAAACAGGTGTTTTACCAATTATTTATTATGTCTCTTGTATTTCTCTTTTTTAAATCGTGAATCATATTGCAAAAAAACTGAGTTTCTGTATGTACTTCAATTTCTTAATATAATTATTTTGTGTTGAATACAAAAATGCTTGAAATATTTTGGCTGTAAAATTCAAATAAACAATAAAGTGTTTATTTGATAATGTCTGCTACGTGATCAATGTCTTTCCAACTAATAAATCTTGCCCATTTTAGCAACTTTGTTTCCCTTAAGTATTCAAAATTTTCCTTCTATCAGTGTGGCTTCATCTTATTGCAGGCATACAAGAACCCAATTCTTCAAGCTTTGGCTTCTTTAAAAAAAAGTTGTGCTTGATGATTTTCCTCAAATTTAGATTAAAAAAATATGTACAATTTTATTTATTGATGTATCTAATGTCATTATTAAGATTTATTATTCATACTTTTCAAATGTTATGAGTTTATCAATTTATAAACTTTAAACAGAATTACAATGTAACCAATCTTTAAGTTGCACAGGTCTCTCTCTCCTTTCTCCTAAAAGTAAATTTTATTTCAAAAATTGATTGTTTAATAAGGTGAAACTTAGGCCTCAAGTTTTATAGATTTTAGTTTGGTAATAGTACGGAAAAATTGCCTTTTAGTTTCAAAAACAATATTTAAAAATTTGTTTGCAATGTAACATTATCTTGAAATGCTGCTAAAAGCTTGACATTTGTAAAAAAATATATATAATTTTTAAAATGGCCTTGAAATTTTTTTTCTTAAATTTTATTTCACTAGTGTTGAAAAGTTAGTTTTTTTTTTGTTAGAATTTAAAAAAATTCAAGTTGCAATACAACAATATTTTGAGATGCTGTAGAGAGTTTAAAGTTTGTAAAAAAAAAAAAAAAAAAAAAAATATTAATTTTGATAAAATATTTTTGTGAATTTTCATTCACATAATGTTACAAAAGAGGATTTTAAAATCATATGTGAGCATCACAATGGCAAACAATTAGTAACTACAAATATATATATATATATATGCCCATTTTTTCTTTTCTTACTTCTGTATCTTAATGATTACAATTGCAAAATGTTTGTTTCAACTTCATTGCCACATTAAATAGTTTTTTTTTTCAATTAAATTTTGGCATATTCATACACGAGGCAATTTTTGCTCTTATGTATTGTTTCAGTTTCAGATGTTTTCTATATAAAGTTTTCACTTAATATTAAATCGGACACTGTTGTTTTGCAGCATTGTTATCGTCGCCAGTAATCGTTTCTGATGCACTTGTGTTTTTGGCCTTACTTGATTAAACTTAACTATTATCTGTAGTTTTTTACTCTTTCTTGCTTTTTCCTTCCTCAAAGTGCTTATGGTAGCAATATCAATATTACCTACAACCATTTTTCTGTTAGCATTGATCGTTTAGAGCCTTTTATTCCATAATTGGCCTTATATATAATATAAAGTCAACCGTAGTAAATAAACACCTACTTTCTTCTGTAAATTCTGTGAGGATGGAATTAAACTGAACTGAACATTATCTGTTTTCTCAACTTAGCATGATAAGATTTTTTCATTTGTGAAATTCTTTTGCCAGAAGCAAATAGGAATAGCTGTAGACCATATTTGTTCTCTTATGGAAATTAATGTGTTGCATATTTCTAATATAGAAAGATCCTTCACTGAAGCATTTTGAGGTAATGTCTAATATAATATCAGTAATATGTTCAGCTTCAAGCAAATCACTAATTTCCCCCAAAATGGAATACTCCAATGTTTGTTTAGCCATCACAAATTTAGACTGAGTCCATTTTGCTCCCAGCAAAGATCAAATCAACAAATCAGTTATGTTACATCATAGTCGGCGGGAAGATGCCAACTCAGCAAAGTGATTGATTGAAACCAGCTCTGTCCTTGTCACCAGACACAGATAAACTTCCACCTTATCTCAATAACAACTGCTCCGGCGATGATGCAGTGTCACGCTAATGCAATTATAAAACTGTTTTTATACTTTTATTCATATGGCAGTGCATAATAAAAGCTTTTTATTTCAAACTCAAGGCATGGAAAAATCCTTTAAAAAGCTTCAAAAATTTGATTTTTATGAAAATTTAACTTCCTTGAGGCAACTCAGGATATACTCTTAATATTTTTCCTTATTTTTATTCATCTCATATGTACCAAAAGACATCTTTTCCACACTATTACAAATTAAAGATGAAAGGTTGATTATTTCGTAAAAATCACTTAAAAATATAGCAAAGTTTTAATTTTATGAAACTTTAACATTCTTGTGGCACCTTAAGACATGCTCTAATGTTGCTCTTATTTATAATTTATTTTATCTGTACCATAAGGCTATTAATAACTTTAAATTTTCTGCACTACTTCAAATTAAAAGTCAAAAGTTTCATCTTTTCTTTCCACGCTATTGTTTCTGTTATATCATCATCATCAGTTATTATAGTTTCAAATTAGCTATGGTCATAACATAAATTCACAATCACTGCAACTTTTTCAAAATTGCACAAGCTTTTAATTTTCCCATAGAATAGAATAACAGAGGTCTGTAAATTCTTCTAAAACTATATAAGATTGAAATTCTTGTTCTTTCATCCTTTCGGTTTAGCTACACAATTTATTCTTACACCATAGTTTGGATAAAGAAATTTCAACTAAAGCTAAATTAAAGAATAAAAAGCTTCAAAAACTGTATGGCTGCTTCTCCAATCTAAGTTATATATCTATAAACATTAGCTAAAAGGATTGTGTATTAAGTTATCAATGAATTTGCAATTGTTTAAAATTGGAAATTTTTAAAGTTTTTTCTTGTGTAGTTAAGGGGAAATTTAAATGCCGATTTTTATATTGTCTGTAAATCCAAGCTGTAACTAAAAATATTGAATTCCAGTTTTGAACACTTGTAAAAAGATGGCATCAAAATTTCTCTCAAGGAATATGCATGTTACAAAAAAGATTAGCCATTCTCATTTCAAACTTTCATAAAAATAAATGAGACCTGTTATGGAGGGGAAGAGAAAATGTATCAGAATGATAAATGTATCATTTAATGTATCAGAATGAAAAGCTATTTCAGGTGCCATCTAATCCTGATTCAATATTACAAGGTTTTCCAAAATGAGTCTTCTCGTTCTTGGAATGTTAACAAAGCTAAATCTTCTAATTCATTCAAGCATTTTAAATCATGAGGAGTGGATACTTTTAAATGAATGAAAATTTTATGACTTGAGGATATGCTCGCAATGTTTTTATACAGGATTAGATGAGGAAATACATATTAAGATTTGTTTTTCAAACAAAAGGTATGTTGCTTTTTTAATTATTCCAGTTCTTTTAAAGAATTGCTTTAAATTATTTATTTTTAAAAAATTGTCATGCATCTAATTTAATTGGTTTTACTGATAATGCTTATTATAATTACATTTTATAATTTAGAAGAATTTCATCATTAGAAGGATAAAACTTTCATTTTAAACTTTTTTTAGATGATACATTAAATAAAATTTTATTCAAAATTAGGCAAGTTTTAATTGCTAGTTGTAAGTAAGTTAACTTTTTTTGTGTGCGATATATATGATTAAAATACTTCTATACATGTTTAAAACGGAGATTGAATGATTGCAAAAAGTTAAATTATTTCTCTCTTTTGCGTGTATTGTGAAAGAAGTAAGGAAAAATCAAGGTTTTTTTTTATGTAAAATTATTTCCAGTTTATGAAAATGGAGCTTGTTATTTATTTTTTATACCAAATTTGCAGGGTTAGTATACGAATAAATAAAAAAAAAATATTGAAAGAGTAATAAAATAAAAACTGGATTTGCTGTGATTTTATATTAAATTGGAAGAGTATTTTAAATCAATCGCCCTTCTCTTTCCAAGGAAGATTTGACACTTTAAACTTAGCTCTGAAACCAGGTATCTTGTTGAACATTGTTTTCAATATTTACTTCAGTACATTTTATGTTCATTTATAACTAATATAAAGTCTAATGCTAGAGTGTGAAAGTGAAGTGAGAAAACTGTTACTATAATCAAAGCCTTAAAATGTATCAGTCTTGAAAAGCTCGAGAATTTTTTACAACGTACATTTAAAAATTAATGATTGTCCTGTTTTAATTAAAAAGAATTTTATTTGTGAAAAAGGAAAACTCAAATATTTTTGCCTTGCATGAAACTTCCATCTTATTAATATTATTCCATATTAGCTGTAAGAATATGATATTACAAGATTTAGATTACACATTAATAAGAGATCCATTGTCCTCTTTCCATTATTTTCATTTTTAATATTTTTCCATTTTGTTTTATTTGGTTGAAATACTATTAATGCTCTACTAAGCATTATCAGGAATTTTATCATGAAACGAGGTATTTGTAGTTTTGTTGATTTGCCCTGCCAATAGGATTTTTCTAAGTAAAATCATTTTATCCTAAGTGCTGAAAAGTATCCTTTTTTTAAAAAAAAATTTAAAAATAAAAGTACAATTTTTACTTTATTGTAATGTTATGACACCATTTGATTTGTGTGTGAAATATATGTAAGTAGAAAATAAATATTATGCTATTGTTTAGTATTCATTGAAATATGAACATAGCAAGGATGATATTGTAAACACTACACAACTGCCACCTCAAAAAGCATTTGTGTTTCTGTATAACAATGGCTTAAGAAAATGGATGAAATACTATTTTGCCTCTCTTTTATAATTATCGAATTTTATATCTATGTAAAAGCAGTGGAAAGCAACAGTTCAAAGCCAAGCATATTTTAAGGATCATCATTTAATAACTTTAACTGCAACTCACATCAGCTCAGCATTCATTGGGAATTACCTATTTGGTAATTTATCTAAATATTGTTTCGAGTCAGTAAAGTTGCTTCCCAGCACGGTCACCTGTATTGGATGCTACCGGGTGTTGCATTAGTCATTCCAGCGCTTGGCGACGAATTTCGCAGCAACATGGATAATGCTGGAAACATTGAGAATTTTCACGATCCACCCAATCGGAACCGAAATTCGTCCAGATACAACCTGATTGGTCAAGAAGCTTTTAACCAACTCCCGGGAACCATAAAAGATGGCATTCTCAAGCTGCGAGGAGTCGTTTTCGTTAAAATCTGTATAGCAGCCACCAATTGCTAGGAGGGATTGAATTCATTGAAAAACGATTTGAAAATAAAGAAACTGCTGCGCTTTTCTTTGCCATTCAGAAAGCTTTTGATAGATATTGGTAAGATGGCCTTATTTACAAAATTAACTTAATTAATTACAACATATCCTATCAAAGCTATAATTTCCTACTTTAGTTATATCCTTCCACAAAATAAACAATGAATTCTCAGATGTAAAACCTATCTATCTGGGTGTTCCACAAGGATCTAAACTACGGCCAATATTATTTTCCTTGTTATTAATGATACCCCCACAGTTTAACACTTTGATGTGTATATATGCTGATGATACTGCAATACTAGTTAGAAACAAAATTCCAAATTTCATCACCATAGCTTTAAACAGACAAATCACTTGAGGAATGGTTCATTAATTCCCATTTCATCTACACAGCTAAAATGTTTCGAGACCTAACTCGTAAATTTTATCCCTTAATTTCTCGAAATTCCAAAATGACTAGACATAATAAAATGCTTATTTACACTGCCTACTGGCGTCCAGTATTAACTTTTACCTGCTCTGTGTGGCGATATCCCGCTAAGATTAATTGAAAGATAGCCAAATAATCTTATTAGAAACTTCTGCTATAAACAATATTTCATCCTTAATACAAACATGTACCAATGCTTAGACACCCTCCGCTTAAAAAATTCATTATTAGATTATCTGCAAACTTTTTCAAAAACTTGGAAAAGATTGAAAATTAGGCAATAGTGAAAATCCCTAAATCCTAGAGTTTACCCCTACTGCAAACTCTAGAAGTCGCCGTAATATCCACCTCTAATTTATTTTCACCCCACTATTTTGCTTTTAATTCATTTATTGTAATAATTCCAAAATGAACTCAATAGTCAGAAACAACTTTTAATCGTTAAAATTCGATAAATCAAACGATTGCATGCCCCTGCACCCTCACTCATGTCAATATCCAATCAGAAAGGGTTCTGATACTTGACATCTCACAGCCTCCTCCAGTAATGGCAATATTATTTAAACACCACCACCAAGCCTTCACTCCATCTCCAGAGCCAATCGAAGGCGGCAACACGCTGACTGTCAAGCTCTTTGAAGACTGTCCTTGCCAGGAATAAACCCGGGGTTAGGCACCCCTTCAATCCAACCCTTAGGTTGCGAGGAAGAGTCGTGAATTGCAGTCGGTCGCCAGCAAGTAACGAGTCTTCGAGGAGATAGCGAATCAGCGGCGGAGTGCTGAATTGTTGTGTTCCGTATCCGGTCGTGTGTAAAGTAGCGAGTCGGCAGCTAAAGCGAGAAGAGACAAAGGAGTGTTTCAGCTATCTGGAGAGACCGTAGAGAGAAGCTCCGAGGATCCCCTCCTCTGTCTGGCCGCTTTGTGTGCTGGGGACGTTGTTAATACTTGTGGTCTACTGTTGTTGTGTGCTTCTGGGCGTTTGTCTTGGCTGTAAATATTTGTCGCCCTGTCTTCGTGTAAATAAACGTCATTCTTTTCTATTGAGGCGTGCTGATTGTGTCTCCACTTCATACACCCACTAAAACGAACCCATTTGGTAGCAGCGGTGGGATTGGGTTAAAAGTGTAGGGTGCTGACCAGAACCAAATGGAAGAAGAAATGATAGCTGGAAAAGAGAAATTTATGCTAGGAATAGAAGCCAAATTAGGGAGACTTTTTCAAGAAATGCAATCCTTTACGCAATAAACTTTTTAAAGAAATGAAATCCTTTACAGAAGAAGCTTTTGAAAGAAATGAAAGTCGGGCTGAGTGAATTAAAGAAAGACGTTTCGTCAATGAAAGAAGCCCTAGAAGATTAAGTGAATAAAATCGAAGACGTCTAAGATGCTACTGAAGAAATTGAAGGAAACAGCAAGAACCAAGTGGGAGAAGAAAAGACTAAAGACCGGTGTCACTGAAAAGGAATTTAACCATCCGGAGGATGAACTAAAGTTCAATAAGAAGGGACAAACAGGAAGATTTTCAAATAATTGTAAAGCTGAAACAATCTCCGAAGGAATCCCCTGAAGTGGAATAGAAGTTGCAGGCTCTTGTGGATGGAGAAGATGAATTCTTTGGACGGGTCTGTTGGTGCCGACCAGTGCTTGATGCTTATGGATGCAGGAATTAATGACCCCCTGATTGGTTTGCACGCTCCCCATAGGTTAAAGGTACAACCTCTCTTCAAGCTTCTTGATAATTCCTTGCACAGTGACACGGATTAAGACTACGTGGTTGGAATCACTGATCCTTGAAGGTGGAAATCCGTAGCAATTTGGTGGCAGCGGTTGGTAAACAATATAGAAAGAGTTCTTACCTATGAATCATTTCATTATCTGCTTTATTATTATTGAGTATAAAAAACAAAACATATAACTAAAAGAAAAAATTCAACTTTTTAAATTTTCGATTTTGAAAAAAGAAAAGTGGCAAAAGCATTAATTAGTATTTAACAGAATTTCTACTCACTTTATTCATGCTTCCTGTAAGTATGCCTATAAATAAGAATTAGATCTTTACACAAATCTTTAATGATACCAAAATACGCAATTTATATAGGGTCTTGGGAGAAATATATTTTTTGAAACAATGAATTATTTTTATCAAAACATAGAAAGATTTATTTCGAAATCTGCTTTGGTGTACCTTATCTTATCACCATTGGTGTCAAATTGTTAGTTCCAGATGGCAAGATATTTAGACTGAAGCTTTGATCAAAGTGTTTTAAGTAAAACTTCTGCGTAATTGCTTGTATTACAATATTGATGACAAAGTCAAAGGTTCATTGAAATAAGTTTCAACTGAGGTCTGCATATAATCAGTGATTGATTTTCGTCTATCCTCTCTGAGAAAAAAAAAAGGGTTTAGTTTTAAAATTTTTACATTTAAAAGGGCATAAAATTAATTTCATATATTTAAAAGCTATATATAAATATTTAAAAATATTTCTTCGTGACACCTCTAAAACACATATTTTACTACTTTATGCGTCTGTGTTAGACCGTGTTGCATCAAATAAAGCTGATTTATTTAATTAATAATATTGTAAAAGTAATTTTTTTTCTTTAGATTTTTCTTTTCGAAAAAAACGTATTTCATATTTATTTCATTTCATGCAGACACGTGCTGAAAAATACATTTTTATGTGCTTAACTTGCAATAATAATTTATTTTTTAATTTCAGTTTGTTTGTTTTTTCAATCTGATGACAACATATTGATAAAAGATAGCTTTTTCCGTTTCACTCGTAACATGCTTGTGCAGTTGAAATTTTATTGTTTTGTCCAAAATATATTGAAAAATATATTAAAAATATTTCTTTAAAACTTCGTAAAAAGTAGAAGCTTAAGTTATATGTTAAAACACTGATACCATTAGAAAACTAATTTTTTTATCTTTAATTTGATGTAAAAATTATCTTTGTGAAATAATATTTCCGGAAGATATAGCGGAAGAACGTCGAAATTTCGTTTAATTTTTAATGAATTCAAATTCTAATTAAAAATTCGAAACAAGAGCACAAGGTTCACATTTCCAATTTCCAAGGTATGCATGTACCAAATTCGGTAGCTGTAGGTCCAGCGGTCTGGCCTGTAGAGCGCCAACACATACATACACACATTGAGCTTTATAATAAGTATAGATAATGGATCTAATGTTTTAAAAAATTAGCTATTTAATTTAGATTTAGCTATTTAAATTTTTGATTTTGTGTTTTCTTTTATGTGATTTAAAATAAATAAAGCAAAAGTCACGAATAAATATTTTATTATAAAAAATGTTGCCGGCTTATCACTTTGGTATTATATGGCAGATGTGGAACGTGTGATGGTACATATACGATGAAATGACTCGGAAGCTAACCACTTTTACTACTAATCACCTGACTAAGATTTGTTCTCAACCTCTTTGTAGTAACATAGCAAGAACACACCGTGTTCTATACGAAAATCACAAACTAAAAGAGCATGAAGCTGTATCAAGATCCATTCTCGATTTGTGCTTTTTCTATATAAGTCATTGGCATCACTTCGAAATTGCTTCCATTATTGGCACTTGACTGTAGTAAAGTTGTATTTTGAATGTCGAATTTTACACCTTGTTCATGGTATCTTAATGCTGTTTCGATAATGGCCTTGTACCCTTCAATGCTGCGTTTCATAGATTCGTCGAACAACTCGAAACTTAGCTGTTTCTTGGCGCGTCTAAAGATTCCGTCTCTGTTTCGAAGTATGCATTGAAATGCATTCCAGGTCACATTGGCGTCCAAGAACTTGAGCAGACGGATGAGTTGTCCGGGCAATTCTTGGGTGATCGTCTCGTACCTTACGATGAGGAGCGGTCCTTCAAACTGGAGCCAGTCCAAAATGCTTTCCATCCACAGTTTGGAATGAGTTGCCACAAAATTTGGCCATGCTATGAAGGAGGAAACAGAAATGGAACAATATTGCATTTATATCTTTCTGCTATCCGGTCGGAAAATTTGATTATGTAATTTCTTACCATTGTGGCATTATTGGCAAGAAAGATTAACAATAAATCAAAATGCATCACGTTAATAAGTGAGGCACCATTTATACGTCTTAAAAGGATGATGTAAAAATATATATATAAATAAAAAAACTTATAATAAACATTCCCGTTTATTATAATGTTACTAAAAAAATTCATTTAAACGCAGTAATTTAAAGATAGTATTCGTAGGGTCTATATAATATTGAAACACAAGAAATTCGCAAACTAAGCATCTATTATTAAAGTAAGAAAAATCGTACCTTTATTGCATACTTTAAGCGTTAACTACACATTTATCTTTGTGTTTGTAGGCAGATCTTTAATTTTTTAATCGTCTGTTATGTCCTGATTGGCAAGGTGTATTGAATAAAATTTAACTAATAAAATATGTTGGAAACTAAATGGGCTGTCAGAGAAAACGAGATTTTGCTATGGAAGCTATTTCGTCTTTAAGGATCAGGAAAATAAAGTCTTCATATTCTTTTTCGCCATCGCTTAAATTCAACTTTAATAAATTCAATAGTCGTACAAATTGTTCCTGAATTCGGGCATTCTTTTATTTTATTTTTTTCCTAATATCCAAAATATATTAACTTGTTGTCCTGATGTTCAAATTGGTTTTATGTTTCATCAAATATCAATATGCATAATTTTCTTTCGTTGTTGACAGATGAAAAATTTCAGCTTTATTCGATATTTGTGTATTCTATACTACTAATGAAGATAAATGTATATGTGCGTTTTCGCTCTCCAAAGGCCAGGTCATTTCATCTATAGTACGAAATTTGGCATATATGCACTTTGATGGCCCTGAATATGTAGTTCGGATCACTTTTTAAAATTATTAATTAAAATGTTGAGTTTCGGAACATCCCCGATAGCTTTCAAAAATAAATTTTACACCTCAAAAAAATTTTAATGTCTTTTTAATAATACTAATTTAATAATCTTGTAAATTTTTCCTGGATTTTGACAGTTGAAAAAATTTTTTAACCCTTTTTTGAACAGTAAATTGCATTGTTTTCTTCGAGTTCTAACTGTTTTTATAGTTTCCTCAATTATCAGATCGCGTAATTTTCACCTGTTGTCGAATGCTAAAGAAGAGGACTTAGCTTAATGTTTGTGTAGTTTACGAGGTGGATGAAAGAAGTGAGGTTACAGTACCGTGAAATTGAGAGGAATATGATATTTACGTTTTTTAATAGGGCTATGATGCCATGGGAATTTCCATTAGAAATATTCATGTACAGCGAGTGGTGCATATGCAGACCAATTAAAATAACATGGTTTTATTACCTTTTAACTGTATGGATATAACTTTATGAATAATGAAGTCATATGTATACTTAAATTAAATTCAGTAAAATCAGTATTCCTGGCAAATCAATTGATGATATATCGTAGCGTATAGACAATATAGATCGTAGTGATATTATGTAAGAATTACTGTTATCCGTTGACAGTAGACAGATTTTACTACCACATCTATAGAATTTCTTCGTAATAGTTACAATAACTGTGTAACTGTTTAAACTCTTCTGCTAACTTTTTTAAGCTCCGTCTACTAGCCAACAATTTACAATCATTAGCGAACGATTGAAAATACTCAAATGCTATTCCTTTCTCAGTATCCTTCAAGTACGATGTATAGAGATTCGACTGCAAAAAATTTTACAAAATGATTAAATTCCCCATCAGATTCATTGAAAGAAATGCCACATGTAGAAGTGGGTGTATTTCAAAACTTTCTAATGTTTCTAATCTAATGTTTCAGTTGAATTCATTTTAAATTCAAATATTCTCGTTTCAAATTTCGATCCTGCATTTGTTGACATAAAAACACAATCCTCTGTTCCATAGCATGTTCTAAAGAAAAAGAAAATCAGTTGTAATCGATCCTAATGAGTATTCGGAAATTGCATCATCAAAGAGTCGTTTCTCTCGCTCTCAAAATAATTATATTCCATTCTTTTCAGCTCTTGTCTCGAATTTCGTGAAATCAAATAGCCTCTTGGCTGTGGTTAGCCATTTCTAAGCAAATAATATCCGCTTTTTAATGTAACTATTCTGAATTCGCAATGTGTGACTTTTTAAATTATATTTGTTCTTAGGATTTTTAAGATGCTGTTGACTAAATGGCATTGAACATTTCTGGATTTATTTTATTACACTCGAAGCAATGTTTCTTTTTTTTATTTCGTCTTTATGTATAAAACTGCTTGTCCTATTTTTCATTGATTCAATAAGTAATGTTAATACTATGTTAGCCTCTTGAAGCACTCACTTTAACGAGATGGCAGGCATATGCTGGATACTTGCTTGTAAACCGCAAGAAACAAAAAATCAGCAGCATGATACAAAAACAACGTGCAAACCGCTCTATCGAGCAGGCGATTACTATAACTACCTAATTTCACATATAGTAACTTCTTTGGTGGCAGATTCACATTGTGAATGAATTTTTCAAAATTTTATTTAGGTATTTAATTAAGAACGATTAGAAAGGCTAAAGTTCTTTACTTCATAATTTTTGAACATATTATAACACTATATATATATATATATATATATACGTTTTCCTTATTTTATTATTTTTTTAGTTTATGCACTTATACTTTCGTGCGTTTCAAAATTCAATACTTATTTTGTGTGTGTGCGTACGAGTTAAATTTGCTGCTACATAAAAGGAATTTTTGTTTGGTTGATTGAACTACAAGCGATAAATCTATAAATGTATTTATCTCTATCAAATTTGTGAGAAAATCCCCAATCCCTGTGCTTGTCAGCTTGCTGGATTCATAGTTGCTTATTGAGCAACAGATGCTCGCAAAAAAAAAGAACTTCTCAAAATATTAATTTTTCAATGATTTAAAGTTAATCCGAATTTTCTTGTTTCTCCTCAGTAACTTCAAAGCATATTACCGTTCAAAAATAATTTTAATTCTCTTTAAAAAAATTTAATCGCTTTTTTAATGAAGCGTTTTATTTTCATGCAATAATTTTTGTCTCCAATTCTTTTAGTTCTCATGATTTTTTTTTTTTTCAAAATCGAATTGAAATATAACTTTTTGCAATAATGTTTCTATCTTTACATAATCGTTTGCAATAAAATACGAATATAATTATTAAAGATATTGGCCAGTTAAATAACCTTGTGCTCTAGTGCGATAAAACAAAGATAAAGATTGTTCTTTTTAGTTTATTTCTCACTAGCCGCCTTTGGCGACCAGCTGGTTCGCCAAGAATAATGCGTTCTATAATTTTTAATTAAATCACATATACATTAGCCTTGAAGCAATTCCGGGCATTGATTGGCCTGAAATTAAAAATGTTTTTTTCCTTGATGCTTCAATATTAAATGTGTTTTATTAAGAAAGCGGAAAAGGAAAAAAAAAATATTGAATAAATGATAGAGATGTTGCAAACGATTATAGAAACCTTGGCTTTGCATTTATTTTTTTAGAAACTATCACATTTTATAATGGAAAAAAATTATTGAATTAATGATACAGATATTGCAAACGATTATAGAAATATGCCATTAAGTCGAGATTTCAATGCATATCCTGTCTAAATTCAATCAGGTTTACCATAAATAAAGAAGATTTTTTGAGTTAATTATTTAGATATTGCAAACGATCATAGCAACCTTTGCTATGCATTTATTTTTTTAGAAAATATCACATTTATATATTTTTTTATTTTATTCAGTCACATGCTGAAAGTTGTATTTGTTTAAATTTGATTTGCGATGATGGTTGTTGTTTTTTATTTGAAATTCCGGCATTGTTTTATTTTATTTTATTCAGTCACGTGCTAAAAAAACATGGTTAAAATATTTCTTTAAAAATTCGTTAAAAAAAGAAGCTTAAGTTATACATTAAATCTCTGATACCATCAGAAAGCTAATTTTTCAATCTTTAAATTGATGTAAAAATCATGTTTGTGCGATAATATTTTCAGAAGTTATAGCGGAAAAACGTCAAAATTTCGCTTAAATTTTAATTAATTCAAATTCTAATTAAAAATTTGAAAAAAGGACTCCGAGGTGCACATTCCGAACCTCCAAGGTATACATGTACCAAATTTGGTAGCTGTAGGTCCAACCGTCTGACCTGTAGAGCGCCAACACACACACGCACACACACACACACACACACACACACACACACACATTGAGCTTTATTATAAGTATAGATTAATGCCTTAATATTTATCAAAAGATTTTATGATTTCTAAGTTTTCATACTTTTATCCACTTATCCGACAAAATGACCAATGTTTTTAAAAATTTAATTGATGTGTGTCACATAAGCTTCATCCCACTCCTTTGCCCAATGAGAGGCATTCTCATTCTGTGGAATATAATTACTTTTCTTAAGTATTTGCAATAAGTATATTCTCACTGTAAAAGCTGTTTTCAAACGATTTTTAATGAATTATATTTTAAATTGAAAAGAAAAAAAAAGTATGTACAAATTAAGAAATTGGCAGCATATGATTTATGACTGAAAGAAAAAAAATTGCCTGAACTAAATAGAATTACTCTCTTTTCTATAATAATTCATATGCAGAAAAATAATTTGTTACAAATTCGAAACCTGCATCGGAAAATAATGCAAGGTATTTGCTTTCTTCCGAATAATAAAAATTTATAGTGATATTTTAAGAAAAGAAAAATGAGTCTGTATTTCTTACCAGCTTCTGTGAAACATAAAATGGAATTTCAAGCTAAAAGCTTACATTTTTTTTTAAATAATTTTGCCACATATATAAAAAAACAACTGAGACAAATGTAAATATATTTAAAACCAAAAAAGTATATTTTTTTTATTATTACGATGTATCAATGCAAATAATCAATATTTTATAATATTTAGACATGCTTCTGAATGAAAATATTATAATCATTGCTAAAAACTTGATGCAGAGAAAAAAATTAATAACATAGAAAATTTAGGGGGAAAGCTGGAATCAGTTAAGTTTGCCTATAATGAAGTGAATATTTTTAGTATAATTGATGAAATCTTCGACATTTGATACATTTCATTCGAAGGCTTGCTCACATTTTAGAAAAGAATAATTTTAAATATATAAAGTAATTAAATTATTCTCTAAACGTTAAAAAAATATTAACACGCTAACGTTTATGGACCGACATATTCTATACAAAAAGAAATATTAAACATCTAGTAATAAATCGATCTTTTCATAAATTCGAAGAATATTATTGTTTGAGAACTGTATTTATAAGTATCTTGAAATTCCAAAAACTAGTTTTTCTCTGATAAAAATTTCATTTTCAAATAACTTTTTTACTCTAATTTGGATAAATTTTTTAATGCATCATAATTCTTCACTGTTTTATTTACTTCTTTTATGCTGACGTGCGTTATAAAAGCAGTAAATACATTTTTTGTGGGCACATAATCTTTGTTATAGTAATAGTAATTTTTTTAATAAAAATAATCGAATCATATTAATGTTGGATTAAGGTCAACTCCTTTACTATTCCAACCGCTTTTCTCATTATATAAATAGCTGGCATTTTCTTTATTTGGAATGGGATATCTCTCTAAAATTGATAAGAATCTATAAGATACTTGTTTGTGGTTCTACATAGCTTAAGTATTAAATTGTGGCTTCTTATAAAATTTTAATTTTATTTTACAAAGCTTGTCAAGCCATAATGATGTCTGTATGACGCACCAGCACAACGATGAATGAAATAAAAGGGATCTAAAATCTTGATTTCAAAGATAACAAAATCGGAACAAGATTAGCACTTATCCGAATAAAACATCAATAAAAAAGTATCTGAATATCAAATGCTATCATATCTTGATTCCAATTCTTGATTATTTTTATTGAAATATAAATCCAACCTATCAAAGATTAATATTATAAGTTGTATTTTTTAATCATCAAAAATATGTATGTACTTTTTAGTTTTCAAAAAATTATGAATGTTGGATCCTTTTTCATTTATAGAAAGATAATTAATAGTTAATTTGGTATTTCTCCTTCAAATTTCATACTTTTAGAAATCAATAATATTATATGCATCGGTTTTCGAACATAATTAGAAAGGTGAATCAGTAATTCAAGATATATTTTTAAAATTATTGTTTAAACTAACTAAATATTTTATAAATTTATTCCATTAATCAGTATTGCTTGATCATTTATTCATTTAAATAACAATTTTTTATCATAAACATGTCAAGTTTTGAAAAAAGAATGGATTCGAGTCGAATAAAATTGAGACGAAAACAAATGTTATAAATTGAATGCTGTCCAAGGTGTTATTTAAAGCATAAGAATAGCTAATTTTTGGAGTGCCAAATAACAAAATGAAAAATAAATTTTCTGACATGAATCCAACAATTCGCACATGACAGCAGTTTCGTTGTACTTCAACAAAGAGCCTCACAAAAAAATTTCAAGGGAAATTGAAATCGGATTTCAAACCCCTTATAGGCTGAAATACCGGAATATTCAAAGATACTCAGGATAATAATAAATCTGGGAACGGAGTAATTGATAACATTTTTATTAAGCTGAAAGATATCAATGTCAGAAACAGCGTGTTAAGTTTTCATTTTATTTTTAAAGCATGAATAGCGCAGATCCTTCATTGAATTCAATTTCTGTTATAGATTTTTAATAATTTCTCGTATGCACAATATAGAGAAATTACAGTATTTGTCAAAAAATACGAACTCTCGATTTTGACGACTCTCCATGTTGTAGAATTTCCTAAGTTCGAAAAACACATTTTTGTAAGCTGCGGCCCATCTGTGGCAGAGATAACTCCAAAACGCTTTGATGCAGATGGATGAAATTCGATGCACCGTCTTCATGTCAAATTTTGAGTCAATCTGACCAGAGGAAGTCCGGCTGTCCGCATATAAGTGGACGCGATAACTATAAAACGAAGATAACTAGATAGATAAAATTGATAAAAGAATTGATCTTCTATACTTTCATAAACATGTAAATGCGTTAACAACGCAATGTTTTAAATATATCAAATTTGGTACGAAATTTCAGGACTGCAAAAGCATTTTTGTGTTAAACTTTGTTTTGTTTTTTCAAACGTTTAAGAAAAATTTGTTTGAAACGTAAATTCTGTTTTCAGATATTGTTAGTGGAATTCAAGGATTAATCGCCAAATAACTCGCCAAGGATGCCACGATATATTCAGTATAAAAGCTAAATTCCAGCCAAAAGTTAATATGTCTTGGTTATTGTAAGTCAATTCTATGCATGACAAGTTTATTGGATAGTGCACTAGAGAGTGTTGAAGAGAAGGTGGGAGGAGGATTTTTCCCAATGTTTATTTTATTTTATTTATTTATTATACCCAGGAAAAGATTCCAGTAAATTGCATTTAAAATAACTGATGAGTGCATATAACTTTAAAAAAATATTTTTCTTATTTGTATAAAAGATGTTATTCCATCTGTCTGGGCATAGGATGGCTAATAATGTCTTTCAACCTTGCTGATAGTAACGCGACCATGAAATCGATTTCAACGCAATCTGGAGTCAAAGTAGTTTTGCCCATGTCTCTTGGGCACGGAGTAAGATACTGTAAAAAAATCCTTTGTAAGATTGTTGAGCGTCTTTGATTTAAAAGAAAAGACATTTTGTGCTATTAAAAACATAGGGTAAACTTGAGAAATAGGGGGGGGGGTCATTATTTTCATCACTTTCTCGCCAGAAAAGTATTTTAAAGCAATGTAAGCGGTTTTCCGAAGCTTTCTCACATATTCCTTTCCGATAAATGTGTTATCCTTCTCATCCCGCATAAAATTTTGGATCATGAGTAAGGCCACAGATAACGTTGCTTTAGTATATTGGAAAACGATAATTAAAAAATATTGATCTTTGGCGTTAAAATAGCATTTTTGCTCAATCCATTGTGGGAAAATGTATTTTGGAAGTCTTTTTGCCAACTAACTAACATCAAAATTTGACAAGAAACTATAATTGTAGTTACAAGAATACTGAATTTCCTTGACTTAACAAGCATGCGAAAGTGCTATTCGAAAAAACGGTCCATCTTTTGACAGATTAAAAAAAACAAAAAAACAAAAATATATATTTAGATACTAAAATCTGTACTAAATACTATTTCACTCACGTTTTACATTTTGTAGACGTCGAATTCACTTGTACTCCATCTGCCAGATAGACAGACTTTCTGAGAACGGATTTCCTTCAAAATTTCCTAAAAATCTATATATTTAGTCGTAGTTCATGAACTAAATTCCATTCAACTTGTTTAAATTGCTATTGAACTATTGTGTTTATAGAAAAACGGGCGTACGTAATACCAAAAACCTGTTTTTTGGATTCAGTGTGTTTTGAAACTTGAAGTTTCGTCGAAAGTTCGAATTCAAATCTTTTGATGATTGCAATATTTTCTCTGATATACAAGAAAATAATAAAAAGTAACTGTCTTAATATCTAATAAAAAAGTTTTTATTATCAGATGATATTTTTATCTTTGGTGTTCGAAATTAGGTCCGCCATTAAGGTGACGATTATTGTATAAAAGATGATTCCTTCTTTTGTTACGATTTATAATGTCACATATTTGGAAAAATCGACCCAAAACAAAGAAGCATTTCGCTCTTTTTGTTTTTAACATTTTTGTACTCAAGGTTGCTGTTTTTTTTTCTCTCCCTTTTTAAATTAAGATATTCTACCGTTTTTAATTGACTTTTTGCCTCATATCTTGTATTATTTTTGCGATAGGAAACGCCATTATTTGCCACCGACTGACGTCACCTATCTCATCTATGGCTCATTTTACTCAGACACTAAGTTTGTGTTAATAAGGGTTCACTTCTTTAAGTTAATGTAGAGTAGATGAACTTCAGTCAATGTTTCATAGTACCACTAAGAATAACATGCAGGCAACTTCACTATATTACAGCATACCAAGAATATTCTATATTGTTTCTGTTCAACTACAAGCTCATTTTTTTAATATTAAACACAGAAGAGATTAATTTAGGTAACTAATAAAATTTCTACTTCAAATTGAAACCCAGATTTCCCATTTAAAATCGACCTAAACTTTTGCCAAATAGTTTCAGTGAAGAAACGGAAACACTTTCTGAAGCAGAGCCTCCATCTTTCTTCCAAAAATTAAGGGCCGATGAAAATCCGCAATAAGTAAAAAAAAAAAAAATCAATAAACTTTCCACTTTCTCACTAAGGTTCTTTCTAATGATTTTTTTCTTTTGTTTTGTTTTAGAATGGTAATATTTTACAAATATACATTCCTTCGAAATGCGAAAATTAATTACCCAATTGCATTGCTTTCGTTAGTTAAAAATTTAATTCTGTTCAGTTAAAATATGAAAGAAACAATTTTAGGAGAATGGTTTGAAATAAAGTTGTTTTTACAGACAACATTAAGTAAAATTTTTAATTCTACATTCCCCCAAAATTAATAATTGCACCATTAGGTGCCTTTTAAATAATGAATTCAACAGGGTTAGAATTAATGCAGAAATTGGATGCAGTTTTGAAAAAAATAATAATTAATAAAAATAAATGATTTGAAACAGTGAAATTTAAATTATAGTTTGTGAATATTTTCTAAATGCAAATGTATTATTATGTTCAATGAACTTTTTTTTAGAAATTAAAGTTATTTTGAGGAAAATAAACTAAATACATAATGCATCGTTAGAATTTATATTTTTATGCTTTGATGAAAATGCGGAAATTGCCTACTAAAAATTTCATTAAAGTCACAGATGTTTTGAATTGTTTAACATTAATTATCCACCTATGGGAAACAGTTTCTTCGCTGGGAATATTTGATTTAATTTCTGTTATATCTCTCTTATGCAAAAATATTCTTAGTTCTCTTAAATTAAATTAATTTAGAAAGTGATTCAAAAAATAGCACAATCTGTTCAATTATTGCTTTTACGGGGTTCTGTGGAAGTCCTTCTTTTCGATATCTCTCAAAAATGAAAAGGCGGGAGGGCAGATGATCCTTGATAACGTACCTTGGGGTTTTAACCTTCCATATGAAAAGCAATTGAAGGGTTTACTGCTAAAAGGATGTAGCTCCATCTCGGATAAACTTAGAGTTATATGCGGTAAATAAATCCTTGTTCATTTGTTGCTATTTAGTTTCTATATTTGTTCTCGCATTACTCAAGAGATTAAGCTATTTGTATCATTGGAATTTAAAATTTTCAGACGTTTTTCACGGCTTTCTTCAAATCTGAACAATAGAAGTTGCCTTCTTTTTGCAGGTAACCCTTCGATTATCAAAACTGATGTAGTAATTAATAGAGAGTCAAAAATTTTCTACATGAGAAATATACGAGGTACACAAGAAAAGAAAAAATGCGTATTTCCTCAATTTTTGCATCAAAGAGGGTACTTGAATGCACGAAAATGCTTTGACTTCAATAGAGGGAAATGATAAAAGGATTACAAAAGTATTTCTTCATTTCCTTTTGCGAAAAATTCTCAATAAGTAAAATCCTTTTTTTTACCCTCATTTATAAGGATCAAAATTTCCCATATCCCTCTGTAAAATATGACGAGATATTAAAAAGTAAATTTATGGACTTCGACCCTTTTTGTGAATCTCCAACCAATATTTGATTGATACTTTTCATTGTAATTTTAGTGGATAATATGTATACACTACGAAAAATCATTAAAAAGTCAGGATAAGAAAATCAAAAAGCATTTGTTAAATCTCATTAAATTAGAAAAAGACTCAGACCTTCTGCAACTATAGAGAATATTTTAATAATATTTGCGCATTTGCTATCAAGTTCATAACTTAAAAGACGAGCTTTTTGAATTCGTTGGGAGATATTTGCAGAGCTTGTGTGGCAAAGCTAACTCATCCTTTAAACCAGACATAATGACACTAAAAAGTAATATATATTGGTCAACTTTCGGCATGTTATTGTAAAAAATATAACCTATCAATAAGTTTCTAAAATGCACAGTCAGACATTTATAGAAAATTGCCATTGATGATGATCCTCTTTTACAAAGAACAGATTTTTACCGTTTCAAAAGGGAAAACTTTGAAAATTGCAGTCTCGTTTGAAGTGATATTCGTCTCGATTAAAGTAGCATTTATCACAATTAAAACAACATTCATCTGTCTAAATTGTTATTTCTCAGAAACGAAGGATTTTAATTTACTTAAAGTAATATCTAATTGTGAAAATTTAGACGTCGATTGTACAGTTACCTATGTATGAAGTGATATAACACTATACATGAATGCCAATTACTACGTTGAAATTTTTCAACAGTGTCAATTGTCAATTCAATCAATCAACAGTGTCAATTTCGAGCCTCTTGGATAGGGGGAGTATGTAAGGTAGAATCTTACGCATTACTCTCAAGGAAAGTAAGAATCCTGCAGTTTGTAAGCCTTTCTGTAAACGCTCTTCCTAGAAAAATACAGAAAATGACATTTGTATTCTTCTACAACAAGGCCGTCATTATGATTATACGCTGCATAAACTGTCATCGTATCTAAACATTTGCTGTAACGAAAGATGTCATTCATTCAAAACATACGCTATGCGACATATAATTTTATTTTCTTACACGATAATCTAGTAGATCTTCGAAATATATTAAATACCCAAAGAATAAAGTTGTTTCACTTTTTTGGGGACACCTTTTATACTGTAGTACTATGTTTGAGATTTTTCTCTCAAACGAAGGCCAGGGTAGTAGGAATTAAATGACCATTTATCTTGTAAGTTTTGCACTCTTATACAAAAAAAGGAATTATCAAAATTCGGCCATTGATTTGGTTTGGAAAACTGTCTCATTAACCTTGCATGATATTTCAAATATATAAAATAGCTTTATTTAAGAAAAGACAAAGAAAATTTATTATTATACTATCCGCCTTTGGTGACCAGCCGGTTCACCAGTATTAATGCTCGGCAAAAAGTTGATATTTTATATAACTTGGTTTCATAATAGATTTTTCAGCAAAACATTTTTAAGTTTCAAGTTTTTATAATCGTATAATTCATTTATACTATTAATGTAGGCTTTAAGATTCATTATACTATGGATCCCTCTCCAATTTTCTATTAGCACTCGTAAAATTCAGTTTTAAATGAAAGTGGAAATGATCTTTTAGTTTCATTTAAAAAAAAATGTAAATTATGACAATAATAGTATTTTGTTTTTTACAGTTGATAAATATATATCAAGGATTACGAAGCTTAAGTTTTAGTCAACCTTTGTTCCTAAGAAATCATATTCTTCAAAATATCCTTGACCAACTTTAAAATAAACTAATAAACATATTTATCTTCTGCGATTAAATCTGAATAATTTATTGAATTTTAAATATTATAATTTGAGAACAATCAACATTTTCATAATCAAAGGCGAATCACTCTTGATGAACCCCGGAAGATGACTAGCTTCTTTGAGGCGGTCGAACAAGGGATTTAAAATCTCCCGTTTTTATAGAATATTTATACTCAAATTTTCATAAATCGATCAGCCTTACAGACTGATTTTGTTGATTTGATTGCAACTTTTTTATTTAACATATTAGCATCTTAAGAATATTTTGTTCAATTTTTTTTCTTTTCTTTTGATTCAAAGGGCAGAGGTTATATATATATATATATATATATATATATATATATATATAATTTCTAATTTATCAGCGCATTTATTGACTTGACTTATAAAAAATACGTAACTATTTACTTCATTTATACCGGTTTATTAGAAAATGTAAACCCCAAATGAGCTGTATGCCTTAATCAAAATGGAATAAATAATATAGCTATTTTAAATCATCAATGAAAACTTTCTCTCGTACATCTTTTTCTTCTTTTGTTGAGCTCCAGCACATGCAGACACACACGCATGCGCAAACACACAAGCATCTAGTAATTACTCTTAGAGAATTTCCGGCCACCAATGGTGTATTTGCTTCAAGATGGTGGAGGGAAGTGCTTAAAATCTTTGCTTTTTTTAAACAGCGATATTCAGATTTTTATAAATAAGTCAGATTTAATGATTGATTTAATATATTGGAGTGCTATTCTTTTTATTTAAAACATTAGTGTCTCGAAAATATATATTTGAGAAAAATGAACTTATGTAAAAATTTAAAATTCATAATTCATCCGAGCATTATTAACTCAAATTACATAAAATATGATTATTTATTCACTTAGAGCATTTTGTTATCAGAAGGATGTCGATTATTAAATATTTATCAAGTCACTATTAGAGTGCATATCCTACATAAATTAAATCTATATTTGCTTCAAATGAAGCTCAGTTATTAAATTAATAATATAGATCTATTGTAAAAAGTCAGAAATTATTAAAAAAATATAGTGTTTTATTTTATGCAGACACGTACTGAAAATTACACATTTCTAGATTTAATTTCCAAAAATAGTTGAGTTTCTTTTAAAACTGGAGTTTTTATACAGGTGATGACAACATGTTGATAAAAGCTTTTTTCCACGAACGAGAAACGTGTTCATGCAGGTTAAATTTTTATTTCGAGTAAAATAAATCGCTGAAAAATATGGTTAAAATATTTTTTAATTCATTAAAAATAGAAATTTAAGTTATAGGTTAAAACACTAATATCATTAGAAAGCTTTTTTTTTTAATTTCATGTAAAAACCATGCTCGTGAGATAATATTTTCGTAAGTTATAGTGGAATTTCGCTTAATTTTTGATTAATTAAAACTCTAGTTAAAAGTTTTAAAAAATGCACAGAGATGCCCATTCGCTGCCTCCAATGTTAGCATGCGTCAAATTTGATATCTGTAGGTTGAATCGTCTGGTCCGCAGAGCACCAACATACACACACACATGCATTGAATTTTATTATAAGTATAGATTTACTAAACTATTTAGACTTTTCTTTAAATTACTTTAAAGTTGAAAGCGATTGAAATTTTATTCCTTTATAGCATTTTTGTGAATGCTCCAAGATTTTATGATTTGGTTTTATCTTCCAGCCTTTTATTAAAAGGAAATTATTTATAATTTTTAGTTCAGTGTTAGAAATGTTTTATATCCTTTCTCTACCTTTCTTTAATATTTCATCCTAAATTAGCTTGTATTTAAACCGAGCATTTATAAAACTATGCATTTCCACGATAATTTTCCTTTCCAACCTATTTATGGGAATTCGACGGAAGAACTGAATGAACATCAGCTAAATTTTTTGATAAAAATGAATGTTTTGAATATGTATATAAATAAAAGTTGCCTAATATGGCTCTGTTTCACATCTTTTTTACACCAACTCACGTATCACTCCTATCATCGTAACTTCATTTATCCGTGATTTGCTCTAAGATTCATACTTTTCACACTATCAGCAAATACACGCGTCCCTCTGAGGTAAGGAAATCAGCCGACAATTCACCATTAATTTCAATATTGGACATTTTGATAAATGCCGAAAATAAGTTATCAAAAATAATATTCAGTCATAATAAGTCAGAACCTTTAACGATCACGATACACAGTTAAAGTATTATGATTTACAATACATCAAAATTGATTTCAGTTAGACTTTCGAAACTATTCAAACAAACTTTTAGCAAAAAAAAAAAAAAAAAGAAGCAAACTCCTGTTTTTAAAAATATAATCTGTTGACCTGTTATATTCTACGAAAAAAAATCTTTATTTTTATTCTACCAATTTTATAACTTCAGCAACAAATCTCAAAATGTGCACTTCATTTCTTTTCTAAATATGTTTTGTGGATTTTTTATAGTTCTTTCTAAAACTGCTTCTTAGACTGCCGGTAATAAGCTTCAGCGAACTCACCCTAAAAGTTCCTTTTTATGAAGCAGTTTTACACAGACTCAACTTGTATAAATGAAGAATTAAAAGTCTTGTTGCCTCGAGGAAACTATTTATATTTTCTGAAACTACCCTCGCATAAACGAGAAATAGTAAGCTTAGAAATTTTTATTTGTTGGAAGGAAAAGCATAGCAAAAGAATGCACCGTTTTAGTAGGCTCTCTGCAATGGTGCAACTGATGTTATTTGCATAACTTGCACCTTTTATTGTGGGTCTTTTAAAGTAAGAGCCACCAACAATTTTCACTTACTTCCTTTGAGGCAAAATTTTCTATTAGCATTTTAAAAGTCTGTGGTAAAATTTAATCTAGAGAGCAGGCCATTGTGAGTGTTTGCATAAAAAATAAACAAATAAACTGCATTTGTTAGAGTCAAAGAAGCTCTTTTATTATAAATACGAGAAAAAGAGGATTTGATAAATGTAAAGCAGTTTATTTATTATTTTGAAATCTTTGTAGTTGATTCTAGGTTTTAACGAGTTTTTGTTTATATTGCTTCAATTTTTTAAACCTTTTTATTTGTGGTTTTATTAATTGCTGTTCCTTTCATTGTAAATGTTTTACTGGCCATATAATTTTTAAGTTTGTAAGACGACTTTTAAAAAGTTAATCAGCTGTTATTGTTGAGAGGAGGAAAAAAATAACCTTAGGCATTTTGCCAAATATTGCGATGTTTGGATATCATTTGTTTCTGGAAAAGTTTATTTTTTAAAAATCTATTTTTGTCAGGTTTAACGTTAGAAGAAAATCCTAAATTATTCACTAATAGAAAACAGTACGCAAATATAAAAATGTGTTCAGTTTACGAAGAGAAAAAAATTACCATAAATGATTTATGATTGAAAGAAAAAAAATCATGTATATTTAATAAAATTATTCCTACAATAATCCATTTACAGGAAAATAATTTGATGAAACATTCGAAAATAATTTACAAAATTTTCTTTTTGAGCTAGAAGCAATAAAAAATTGATAGTAGTACTAAAGGCAATTTGCTAGTCACATCTCAACAAATCATAAAAATGAGTGCCAAGAAAGATACATGCATTTAAAAATTTGTAAAACATGTTTTAAAAAGTTAACCTGCTAAAATTCTTGAGGGATTGACAAAATCCTCTCGACAAATATTATGATATTTGGAGATTATTAAATTCGGTCCGCCATTTTGACGATATTTTTTTTTTTTTGTCCAATCGAATATCAAAGGGATTTTTTTTAGCTTTAAAGTTACTACATTATTTTATTATTTGAAAAATTCGGTTTCATTAAAAATTACTCTTGCAAATCTTATGATCAACATTAAGTTTAAGGAAAATAAATAAATTTCAAAATATTTTTCAAAAATTGAGAACTGATTGTAATATTTCAAATTTACAATTACAGAATATATTTCTATTGGTATTAAATATATGACTGCGAAGTTTTTCAATATTCTCGTGCCTGTTTATTTGATATCGAAATTTATAATGCTTTTGTAAATCTTTTTTGCACTTTTTGTTCTGACAGATAAATTTCAAACTCCTTTCCGTTTTTGATGCCCATTCAATCATCGTATTGTTTGCCAGCGGATTCATAAACCTTCCACACTTTTGAGCATAATTTATCGAAATAGGGGAAACAGATAAAAGGATGTTTACATTTAACAATAAAGACGGATCACTCATGAAAGGAATTTAAATAAAAAAATACAAGCAGGAGCGACACGATACTCACATATACGTGGAAAAAGGTGAACAAAAAAGTTTCTAATAAGGAGGAAATCAATATCTAGAAATGTGCTCATTCTTCCATATCTCAACCCTTAGCGACATAGAAACGTCGAAAAGGGTTTGTCTCAGGATGATGAAACGAACAGTAAAACTGCACATGCTCATAATGAGTATTTTTTTAATTACTCAAGTCGCAACTTTTCGATAACATAACATATGATGTGAATGTTGGAGATTATATAAATCTGATTGACAATTGTGTATAGATTATTTTTTTTAAAAATGGAGCCATACCATTGCCTCTGTGGAATTTCTCAGGCGAGGCATGCCCGACATGCCCCCCGGCTCTTCTGTTGAATTCAGCTACGAGACAGCCGAAGGGATCTCTAATGAGAAGCACAGCCTTCTGGAATTTCTGCCTCGTCGTTTCGCCCCACTCGTGAGTTTTGATGAGAAGCACAGATCCGTTGGCAACACTTTCGGCGGGAAAGCCGTTCCGTTTCAGGGAATAGTCTCTGTACACGCTGCCTGTCAGGATTCCTGCAAATTCCAGAAAAGTATGTATTATGGATACAATACATTTTTGCCTGCTTATTGTTGTTAATAATAAAGCATCGAAGGAAATCATAAAGCTCGATGTTATGTCTCGTTATAATAAGGTTTATCAATATGAAATATATATATATATACAGGCATGAAATGGGCCAATTATTTTTAAAAAATAATGCTTGGCCTAACGACAGCATTTTTTATTTATTTATATATTTAAGAGCGATTCATTAAGACAGAAATCCGATAAAACTTATGTTTAAAGAGAATAGTGATAAGCAATTAATAATAAGAGAAATCAGAGAAACCAGAGGGAGTGGTCTCCCCCAAACTTTATTGCATACTCTGTTATAAACTTGTCATGCCAGATAATGAAGTGCATAACATTGGCTTACAATGGGTACGAAATATGAACTCTTGGCTTGAATTTAACATGTTTTCAATAAATCTACTATTATATAATACATGGAGAGTTTTTTGCCTATCAATCCGTGGCACCCCATTAACAGTATCCGAAAATCGAATTTGTGCTATAGACATGTTTTTCTCAATCGATTTAAACAAAGATTTGACACAAAACACTTGTAGTCGCAAAATCAATGACTTAAATATATCAAATTTAATATATTTAAGTCATTGAAATGCTTTCGCATTTACTTTTTTTTAAAGTACAGATCAACAGCCAGTCAACTCGTTGTTGGATTTGGCTCAATTTCGTCAGGGGTCTTCACTAAAGATGTTAATTGTATGCGTAAATTTTTCTCATCGACCAAATGAAGAGAAATCTTCGTTATCGTATTAACTTATACTTGGAAAGCCGGGAAAACATGTTTTTTCTTAATGGATTTCATGTAAAATTGGATAAAAATCGACAGTGCATCAGGTGCAAAGTCCTTATACATGTCTAACTGGAAGCATTTTAAAGTAATCTTTGTTCCAGACACACGAAACCTTTTCCAAAAATGTTGTTTACGAACTCGGGGTGGGGGAATATGACTTATGATAGATCTCTAAAATTCAGATATATATCAGAGTTTCGAATTTCAGTCTTTTGAAGATTGTTCTACTTTCTATATACCACGTGTAAAGTAAAAAGACAAACATATTTATAGATTGTGCCAAACGTTTAAAGAAAATGTCGGAAACCAATCATTCATGTCTGATCTGTGATGGTGTAATAATTTTCTTTCCTCAGAAAAATCATAATAATGATTGCTCTTTAAATAATCCATAGCAATTTTTTTCGCCTTTGTCTAACTGTTGCTTCGCCAAGGATATTGACTATGTTTAATTTTCATGAAATCTCTTATTTATAACTTCATATTCATGGCTTCTTCTAGAAACTTTTTTAAACCTCAAATTGCAACAAACATCTAAGCCATGTGTTATTGTCAATTATGTTTATTGTGTACTTGAATATTCGCAATGGAATCCTGAAAATGTCTATACAAATATCAAAACTGTTGATAAAGTTTCAGGCTAATTAGATATATTTATTTAAAAATGTAATTCTTTTAAATTTTAAAGGGGCATCAAAATCATTTTGATGGCAATATTTCAAGAAGTTATCCATTGAAAGCCCCAAAATTCTGATTGAATTTCTAATTTATAATAATTTTAAAAACTTGCTCTGAGATGCGTTTTTAATCTTTCAAGGAATATTCACTCAAAATTTCTTAGTTCTACATAGTAACAGAGGTCTGCTTTGTTGATGACCGATTCATAAAAGCACATGCCATCTTTATCATCAATAAAAATAATATTCTCATACTTGGTCAACAGATTGTTAGCACAGGATACGATATTATGAAACAGTCTATGTACCTTTACTCGTCCTGGAGCACTTGTCTTCTTCGTAGACATGTTTTCTTAAAATAAGCCTGAGGAGGTGAATCGGCATATCTCATATGAAATATATTGATCGGTTTTTGTATGAAATTTTTTCCGATTGGTACTGACTTAAGGAATGTTAAATTGTTTATTTTCAGTGAGTTTTTTTTATCTTGCCTCTAAATTTGTATCTATTCACTGTTTATCATGATAAATACTGAAAATGACATTCTAATCTGCAGTATTTTGAAATAATGACCATTTTTGTTTACTATATAATGTCTCAGCTAAAAGAGTGGAAATTATGAGTTTTCATGGACAATAATAAAATAGAAGACAATTTTCTTGCGACAGAGAAACAGATGTTATTATTTCACATACACAATCAACCATACATATTTACAAACCATAATGAAAGCAACTGGAAAGCTAAATAATAGCCAGAGAGGGAGAAATAAGAAAGTAATTCTCCAAATCATGCCATCAGTAGATATTTTCTTCTTGATCTCCTGGATTCATGATTAAGTTGGGCATTTACAATCACCAAGACATTTTAAAAATCTGATGATGTAAAACACCAATATTTATTGGCGTGGTGTGAATATTGATATCCAGCCTGTCCAAATTTCCTTCTGTGCAATTGATAGACGCTCTTTGTGTAAAGAGAGAGAAGAAATGGTATGAAATTAGTAGAAAGGAATACTGCAGTACTCTCAAACAAGACTTGGGAGGGAATTCAGATAAAACTGACCTGAAAGGATTGGAAATGACTGGCTTAAATGTATGAATTTAGAAAAAAGTGTTGGCGAAAAATAGTAACCATTCCATACTTGGAATCATAATGAATTGATGCTTTTATAATTAAAAAATAAAACCACTCCATTGGCGTGTTTTGGCTGATCGTGAATGGATGGTGTTATGGACTAAAAAATGAAATGGCGAACCACGCTATTAAAGTGGCTGTAAACCTAATCTTCACAATTAATCGTGACACTCTAGAACAGGGGTAGGCAACGCGGCGCCCCCGATCGATTTTTAATGCGCCCTCGCTGGACTAATGTAAATTTATGATAGCCAGAGCGATTTACTTACTCTTGTGAAACGGCGATATACAGCAAGTAATCAGTTGAGTTTAGGATTGTGCATAGATTATCAGTTTGCTATCTAATAACACGCACGTACTTTTTGGTAGTGTGTGATCGTATTTGGAATAGACCACGCGTAGACCCAGCATTTGAAAATACCATGTAATCCGAAATAATTCTTTTCTATTAAAACCCTTCAGGAATAAATGTAAAAGATAAAGAACACATTACTTTAACGATGAATGGGAATATCTATATTGCTTCGTTGATTACAAAGGGAAGTGTATTTGTTTGTTGTGTAATAATAGTGTTGCGATTCCCCAAAAAAGTAATATTGAACGACATTTTAAGACCGTTCATACCAATTTTGATAGTGACTATCCAATGAACTCTGAAATTAGAAGAAAAAAAATTATTTCTTTAAAATCTTCAATAACTAACCAGCAAAGTTTTTTACTAAACCACTGCAACAACATAAAGCAGCAACGATCGCGTCATATAAAATATCGCATTTGCTAGGTAAGAATAAAAAACCATTTACATATGGAGAATTAGTGAACGAAGCCATGTTAGAAGCTGCTGATTCACTTTTTGAAGAATTTTAAAGTAAAAAGGAAATAGTTTCAGCTATAAACATGTTGCAATTATCAGCAAGAACTGTTAGTAGAAGAATTGAAGTAATTGTGGAGAATTTGGAGGCAGAATTAGCATATGATATGGAAAATTGTATTTTCTTTTCGCTTCAGATGGATGAGTCGACAGACGTGATAAATATATCACAATTAGCAATTTGCGTGAGGATGGTATTTTCTGATTTTACAACAAAAGAAGAATTCCTTAAAGTTCTGCCATTAAAGGGAAACACCAAAGGAGAAGATATCTTTTCTACTTTTAAAAAGTATATAACAGATGTAAAATTACGTGTACAAAAGCTATCGTCAATTACAACAGACGGGGCACCAGCGATGACTGGTAAAAAATAAAGGATTTATTGCCTTATGTAGACAGGACTCCTTATTCCCAAAATTTATTTCTTATCATTGCCTCATACATCAGAAAATGTTATGCGCAAAAACAATCGGTTTTCAACGCGTATTTACGATAGTAACAAAAATTATTAATTCCATAAGATCGAGAGCTATGCACCACAGATTGTTTAAATTACTTTTAGAAGATGAGGACGTTCAGTTCACAGATCTTCTTTTACATACTGAAGTGAGGTGGCTGAGCAGAGGTAAAATACTTGAGCATTTTATCATGCTTTTGCCACAAATGAAAGAATTTATTGCATCAAGAGGCGAATTTTACGAGCAATTAGAAAATAAGGATTGGCTAATCGACCTCGGATTTCTGACAGATATAACGGCAAAGTTGAATGAATTAAATTTAAAAATACAAGGGAAAAATCAGCATATCGCTGATATGAATAGAGCAGTAAATGCATTCAAATGCAAGTGAGTGTTGTTGAAATCCCATCTATTGAAAAAATCATCATCACATTTCCCAAATATAAAAAATACCGTTGCGAGTTTAAATTTGAATAATGAAAATTTTCCTGCTACATCATATTTAGAAATTATAGATAAGCTAATAGAAGAGTTTTCTTCTAGCTTTGAAAATTTTGCAGCATTAGAACCCGTTCTAAGATTTTTCATAAATCCATTCAATGTTACTGAAGATGATGTCCTTGAAATAGTTTCAATGTATTTCGAGCTTCATAATATTGAAGACCTAGAATTAGAAATAATAAACTTGCAAAGTGATATTATTTTAAAAGCGCATAGTAATGATTTTATCATTACTATGGAACTTAGTCGATGAAAATCAGTATCCTATTTTAAGGAAATGTGCGCTAAAAGTTTATTCATATTGTGCAACAACATACAATTACGAGTCTTTGTTCTCAAATATGAAATATTTGAAATCAAAATACTGAACAAAGCTTAATGACTCACATTTCGATAGTAGTTTAAGGACCGGGAACTCTAAATATATCCCCAATTATAAGAAATTAGCTGAAAATATGGACACCCAAGTTTCACACTGAATTATATGTATCTTTATGTATGGCACCAACAAAATAAAGCTATAAAAAATCTGTTTTTTTAATGCCTATTTATACCTGTTGATTATCTGTAAAATATGCGCCCTCGGTGATTTTCAAATTTAGTATTGCGTCCTTAAGGACAAACAGGTTGCCGACCCCTTCTCTAAAGCATAGGTTTCCAATTGGGGTGATAACGCCTCTTTGTGGGCGATTGAGACTTCTAGGGGTGAGGTTAAAGACACAGAGAAAATTAGGGAACGTTGATATGGCACGGAGGGGTGTGGGAAGATTATTCAAATATAGTGTACAATGACTTCAAGGAACGACTCCAGGACATTTTAAACATGGACATACCAGACTGGGTTTTTGATCCTTTTTCCAATATCAACACAGCAGGGTCAACTCAGTTAGAAGAAGAACTAATAGAACTGACGACATATGAGTAATTGGAAATTAAATCCAAGCCCTTTTTCCTCAATGGCTACCAAGAATTTTGGCTGCAGAAGTCGATTTTGCTACTATATTCAGGGTTATGGTTGATTGTTCAACGACGTCTGATAGCATTCCCATCTTCATATTTAGCAGAACGTGAATTTAGTGCTGTTGCAACATTGATAACGAAAAAGAAAAATTGGCTCCATGCTCCGGAATACGGCGACTTACGATTGTTTTTAAGTAAAATCGAGACTTATATAACAAGATCCTTAAAATGCATCAAATCCAGCTTTCTCATTAGTTAAGTTAGAAACTCAATGTCTTTAAATTTTAATAAAAATACTTTTTAATATAATTAAGTATGCGTTTTGATGGTTCTCTGAAACTGTCAATTTATTTATTTAGAAAGTAATAGTTTATTATGAATTGCTTCGTCTCATCAAAACCCCTGTCTGCCCTTATAACAGGCAAGTTAAAACTTTTTAAAATAAAGAAAAAAATTCCGTAGCGTTTCAATTCCAACAATATTCTATCTATGAGTAATTTTTTTCATTTAATTCTTGTTTTCACCATGCATTATGCACGTTCTTATTTCTCTGGAGAGTGAGGGTTGCGGTATAGAAATATTCACTAGAAAGGAGGGCATCAGTTCAAAAAAGGTTGGGAATCTCTGCTCTAGAGAGTAAAGCTAATAGCAGAATACGTGGAGATTCACAAGTGCCACGGTAGATTGTTGGTAAAGACCTGGCTGTGGGAAAGGAGTTTTTTAGGCTCGAGAGCCGACTCCACCGAACAAAAATCATGTAAGTGGGTCTGGCGCACGTTAAATCCGTCTGGGCCAAACGTCCTCTCGCTGGCGTGGTGTGGATGTTTGAAGAAGGATGCAGCCTCAGGTGTCGTCTTAGTCACTGTAGTTCAAAATGAATTTGTAACTGTTTAAGGACACATCAGTTATAGCAGCTAATATGCAAATAAGAAAGCTTATATTCAACGCCAAGGAAAAGTTTAAATTAACATCTCAGTAAAAAATCAAATAAAAATAAACTATGTGGTGTAAATTTTATGATTCCTGTATGGATATTCCATGATATTTCATTTGCTCTAGTCAAGTTTTTTATAGTTTCATTTAGCATTAAATTTTTTTATAAATATTCAAATAGTTAAAACATGAAGAATGTATTTTGCGTTAAACTTGAATGAATTTCACTATACAATACGGTTTTCACTGTATAACAAATGACTTTAACACTGCAATAATCGCTTTGAAGTTATATTTAGCTGATCGTGATAAATCTAGACCCTATGACATTAATGACGACTAACAAATTAGTTCACGGTTCTTAAACATCTTCCTTTCCAGACAAGTTTAAATTTTCTAAATATAGGTTTAATTGTGACCACGTGAACTCGCTTAGTATTCAGGAGACGACCGATTATTTATTCGCGCCGTCTCCACACCAGAAAAAGGTGTGAAAGATCGTTTTTTAACCATCATCTAATCCCTATTAGACATACTTTTAAAATATTCAAGGACAAATTGTTTCGAGAATGCCATTTCTGTCATTAGAAACTAGGTTTCCTGAAGCGCGTCGTTCCGCCAAATGATGCCTCATTCTTCAGGAAACTAATGACGAAAAAAAAATATTTCACTTTTATTCCAACTATTTTAATTCCAAAAATTTTCATTTAACCAAAGTGGTTCTGAGATGGACTATTATGTGCATTAATAAAAAGCGGAACCAAATAAAACTGCCGCTTTCATTTGAGCAAAGGAATTTTAATAACTGGAATAGTTGTTGCCTCTCTTTAAGTTCAGAGTGTGATCGAGGTGCGGAGATATTGCACTGGATGCCGGCCAATGTTTGTTTCACTTATTTTAAGAAAGAAGTGTGTGACCGGATGAATCGTTTTGCATTTGATAAATTAAATAGTTGGAATGATGTTTGTATGCATCGGGTCATTTTGCGATACGCTAATTACACAGAAAAGCGAAAGGAAGAATTTTCCAGGAACTAAAAACAGAAATTACAAATTAATTAATAATTTTAAAGTTTACAGAATGCATTTGAAATTTTGAGCATGTATGTGAATTTTAATTATGAGCACAAACAAGAATTTTCGAACTCTACGTGACATGATTTGACCATCAAAAGTTTTATTAAATTATTAAATGCCCTTTCAGAATTTAAATATTTACAGAACATTTTTATCATTCTTAAAAAAAGCTTATAATAATATATAAGTTTCAGTTTATAAAATCTAAATTTCTTCTCATTTTATTTACTTTAAAATGTTGTTGTTTCTAATGGAACTTGCCATCGACAAGCTCGCTGACTTAGTCAGAAACTTCTAGGCCAATCAGTCTTATTCCTGTTCTTAATTTGACGGATCGTTAAAATTCTCGAAGTTTCCAGTATTATCCATTTTGTCGCCAAGATCACTGACGCGACGAACGATCAACAACCACAGGACGGATTGTTTAATCTTGCAATTTTTGTTTCCATAAATAATTAATTCAACATAAATTATAATTACTTATGTCCTGCTTATTCATTTCTCAATTAGAACCATATGCTTATTTCTAAAGGTTTAGAAATCAGCTAATAGTCAATGACTTGAGGAAGAACGTCCAATATATATATTTTTTCAAACTTAAAATGGATGTAAAGGAAAATGCATATTTCCAGTTTTAATATGAATATAAGAAAATTTATATTCTTAACATTACCACAATGCCAAATTTGTACAATATTCTAAAGATATGATATCCAATAGTAAAGAATAATTTTGGGTTTTTGATAGCAACTCTAATTTCGTTCATTAAGTTAAAGAGTATTTAGAACTCTCCTTTTGACCATTCATAATGCCACTGATAATTATAAAATAACTTTTGTATAACATTGTCACATTTGTACAGTATTTTTCTAATGGTGTATTATTTTTGGTCGAATTCAGATTGGAGCTCTTGGTTGGATTAAATCAATGCATTATATATTTTTTTCCACAAGACAAAGAGACGTGTTCTGTCGAAAAAAATATGTTTTAAGAAAAATTGTTGTTTAGAGATAGCAATTTTTGTCCAAGAATAGTAACAAAATACTCTTTTGAAAGTAAACTTTCCTCAATCACGAGAAAGTAGCCAAGATGTATAATAGTACCACAATACAATTTTTTTTCCTTTCTTACTTTTAGCTGTATAACATATCGTTTTGAAGAAAAAGGAAATATTTTTGAAGATGAGTTTGTTTAGTAATTTTATTCGATGACAAAGACAGTTTTCCGGTAGCCGGTATTTCCTCTTTAACCTTTCACTTCAAACTAGAGTGAGGACAGTACGTAAGATTTAAAGCGTGACGGATTCAATAAAGACGACATATCTTCGATTTAATCAGATTTTGATACCTTTGTATTCCCGTCCCAAAGACGAAATCTTACCACTCTACTCTGACGCAAGTAAGATTCTTGACATTTGTCTCAAAAATATCAAGATTTAAGTTGCAATATTACTATTTCATTGGATTACAAAAATTTTCCGTCATTCTAAGAATCGTAATAAAATGAATAAACATGAAGATGGAAAAGCAGATATGAGTTTTTAAATCTATGGTGTCACTATTTTTATCAGAAAAATTACCAAATTACATTCACACCTAAGTTAACATTGAATCAATCTCCATAAAACTGTCATGAATCATAAAAGTGAGCACTTCAGAACTTCACCAATTAAATATAACGCAGAATAAAACTTTATAAAACGTCACATCCCGTGTTAGCGTCACATCATTGCTCTCACGAGGAAGACAATTTACAGAGCTGTTATTCAATGTGAATATCACTAGCAGAGTATATCAACGATTTTTCACTTTTTAATACTACTGAAATGCTTATTGATTTTAAAAATAAAATGAATAAAGGTTAGTGTTGGTTTAAAATAAAAAGGAAGTAATGCCTTTTTTTATATAAAAATCAATTGGAATAATTAATATTTTCAAAATTTTTTTGTTTGGTAATACTAAATAATGCTGCCAAAATTATGCTTTGTAACTTGGCATTAGGTTAATATCATAATACCATCGTAAAGGTTTAGTATTCTGATCTAGAAATCGATACACATTTAGGATGAAATAAGTTAAATTTTTAACGGTAACAATTTAAAATTCAATTTAGAACAATAAATATATTTTTTCAAAAGAGAAATCTGCATTTAAGCTATTTTTAAACTAAAAACAGCATTAATTACATTTTGACAAAAGGAAGGGAAAATCTCATCAATTAATTTTGAGCGATGCGACCAAAATTTCCCATTTTCTGAAGAATCTTCCGATATTTCCAGTTTGCAACTCATTCTTTTGACAGCTGAAGTTTTAATTCATTGTTAAGTCATCTACTTATTGATTACTTAATTCATATTTGCCTGAATTCGTGTCAGGAGGCGATGGCTCCTATAAATATATTCAACCGAATATATTCACGACATTATTTGAATACGAGCATATTGAAATGAAATTTATTCGAGCGGCATCACATTCATAATCCTTAAAGGACGATTTCAGTCATTAAATAAGCCCTCAATAAAGGACTAAATTCAAATAGGATAGACTGTGTATTATAAAGCAATATCTAACATGAATAGGAAGGAATTATTTATGCGTCCCTACATATACCACAAATGTACAACATTAGGCTTTCAGAACAATTGAATACAGAAGTAATTCCTGAACAAAAGATCAAACACAAAAATCGAAAATAAGGAAAGGAAACAACGCGCAGAACAGAACAAAACGTACACACAAGAATATAAATGAAATACTTATGCAAATATACATACATAAACGTGCAGACAGACAGAGAAACATTCATTCGAAATTCCATTGAAAAATGACGGTCGAAATCAATATTTTACATAATTGTTATTTCATGGACCAATTTTCAAAGTATAGAAATCAGTTGTCAAAGTTTTAACAAGAAGTAAGCTGTTAAATAATGCACATTGCTTTTCTTATTGAATTGCTATTGAACTAGAAATGCAACTGTTTATACAGATCGATATTGTGACTCTCAACGTATTTGTTATTGTAAATAAGATGTAATTATTTAATAAATCCTTTCTTCAGCGCATCTCTTCTCTATATCAACAAAAATCTTGTTTCTGCCTAAAAAAGCAAGATCGGGAGTTATTCCTGAAACTTCCTCTCATACCTCAATAAAAATGCTATCAACCTTTCCCTTTCTAAAATTGCAACTGTGAATGCCGTAAGCAATCAAGTTTTTATTTTCAGAATCTTATGTATAAATGAGAGTCTTCTACTTTTGAACAATTTAACCAAATTTCAAAAAAAAAAAAGATTTAAGGTTTTAATCATAAAATTACATACCAAATTTTATTTATACAATCGTGTTTTTGAGCTTTCCTACCTATAAACATAATCAACAGACAGCTGACCCTCAAATAGATTTAGTTCAAAATTTGATACAGATCTATTCTCTAGATGTTGAAAGTTGATACCAAATTTTGTCTACCTAAAGCTTTATTTATTTCAGTTATAGAAAAGAATTTTAGTTAGTTAGAATTAAAAATTTCTTTCGGAGAGAAATGAATTTTAGTTACAATTAAAAATAGTTATTAAGAATATAAAAGAATTTTAGTTAGTTAGAATTAAAAATAGTTATTTAGAATAGAAAATAATTTTAGTTAGTTTAGAATTTAGTTAATATAGGATTGCAGTTTTGTAGTTCATTTGCACTCGAAAGTCTATCAAACAGACCTTCCCTTAATGGATTTTGTTCAAAATTTGCGAAAAGCATATATATTTGATGACAAGAAAACATACTGAATTTCTTCCATCTTTCTCAACGTGTTTCTGAATTATCACGTTAGAAAAGTGATAGCAAAATAGAATTCTAAAAATAATAATTAAGCCCAAACATAATTCTTTTTTAGGGCTTAAACTTTCTAATTCTCGAATTCGAATTTTTAGACAATTACAATATCTCCCCTTTGAATATCTTGTGAATTAATCGATACTTCGGGCAAGCAAAAGTATTGATTAATTCACAGTATCAAAAAGGAATAACACTTCTAGCCTGAAAACTAACGCAAGCTGTTTATCTTAAAGAAGAAAACTTCTGAGAACTTTGTGTCTAATAAGAAAAAAAGCTGAAAACATGACGCAGCATACTGATTATTATTATTACTGGATAATATAACCGAAGACAGTGGATTATTGGAACCATGCCACGTTACAAAAACATTAAAGAAACTTGAATCTCTAACGAAACATGAAAAGATAAAAAAAAAAAAAAACAGAATGAGAGAAATACCGAGGAGCATTCGAATTTAAAAGAAGATAATCTCTCTTTTTCCCTAAATACAGCAAAAGATTATTTTGTGATTCTGAAGTTCATCTTAATATTGATTTTGTTTCTAAGACTTTTCTCATCATATAGCGGAATTTTTTTATTTATATTACTACTGTTTGCACTACTAGTCAAACTACTACTTAGTTACTGCTATTTATACTACTATTCAAACTACTACTCAGTTACTACTATTTTTACTACTACTCAGTTACTGCTATTTTTACTACTACTCAGTCACTATCATTTATATTACTACTCAGTTACTAATTAACTAAACATAAAAACATGTAAGAACTTTACCAATTATACATAATAAAGTATTAATATCCTCCTTAATATTTCATTCATATAATTAATCTTTTTTTTTCTTAATTATTCATTAGGCAACAAGAAAGATTAAATTCTTTATTTGATCTCATTGTGGTGCCCTTTTAGCCTAATTGCCTTCGGGTTAACTTAGTCGGAAATACGCTTCTACAATAACTACTAACATTATAAATTTGTTTTTGACTTCACGATAAATGGTATTTTCGATAAATATAGCATTTGGTTGGTTTTAAATTTCTGATTATTTTAAATGTGTATATCATAGAGCTTTATTGTAAACTATGGATAATATGTCTTATTTTTTTCTACCTTAGTCTCAATTCGTATTCAATACCAATTTTAGTAGAATAAAAATAAATTAAAACCAGCATGAAATTTTGCATTCATTTGGTACAAGTTTTTAATAATATTTGGTAATGGCCATAAAAAGGTTGTCTAGAAGTTTCCATATCAATTGTCTTTAAAATCTTAGCCTTATATCTGTTTTTCAAAAGAGTCTGCGAGAGACTTTTCAGCATATGTTACTGAAATTTGATGGACAATCAACATGGCGCTCTAAGTGTACATCATCAACCCCCTCTTTTGGGCTCATTTACTTTTATATTTTAACTTATTAAACATTTTATTATTTGTTTCAAAGTACTTTTTGCTTTAGTAACTTTTCAAGAGCGTTTAAGCTTATATTTTAGATTTTATTATGATTTATGACTGTACAATATCTACGCTCGTACTTAATACTTTTGAACTAAACGTTTGATGTTTATAAATTCTGAGATGAAAGCCAACCTAATGAAGCAAATAAGAGCATGACAAACTGCTATTTAATAATTAAAAAAACTATAATTGCCTTTATAAATATTATAAATAATATAATTTACATTTTTTACAAATTTATTCGGCCATTAAATGAATAATTTTTTTTAATAATCGAGATGTTTAAGGTTTCCAGTGTAGCTGCCCTAAGTAATTGCTTGCTTAGGAACCCCCCCATTGTACTTGATTGTAGTAACAGTTTTTATCAAATGAAAATGTGGATCAATTTTGAAATGTGACTTAAACATTTATCATGCTTAAACCTTTACCATGAAAATTTTATTCAAAGTACATACCATGGGCCTGAGCACAATGATCCCATTGATAAACGCGCAGAAGGATTTCTTGTTCCCAGAATTCCTGTGGTCATGACGAGACTTAGTTCTTCACAGCGTCCTTGAATTCGTCGCCCAATGTTCGCTACTTGTTGAATTCCTCTAGCACAGAAGAACCATGCACTACGATGAGACTCTCCGATGACTACGCAGGTCTATGAAGAGAAAAAGACCAAGGCAGGTCTATGAAGATGTGGTTCTGCTCCATGATAAGCGCGTCTACATGCATCCAGGATCACACACGTGGAACTGGCCAAGTTCAAATGGGAGTAGCTCGGCTTTCCGCCTTACAGCCCGGATATGTTACCCTGCGATTTTCATGTGTTTGGTCCCCTGAAAAAACATCTGAAAACGATCGCTTCAACTCGGATGACCAACTAAAGAATTCTGTGAAACCTGGATTTCGTCACGGCTACAGGAGTTCTGGAACAAGAAATCCTTCGGCTCGTTAATCAATGGAATCGTTGTGCTCAGGCCCATGGTACGTACTTTGAATTAAGTTCTTCATTTATGCCCATATTGTCGTTTCGTACTTCTGAACACTCCCTGTGAATTCTTTCTTCTTGTTTTTAAAGTTTTTATGACGCATCTGTAATTGTTCAGGTACAATTATTACATACAGTTACCAAGTACCGAGGCAGGAAATATTGTAATGTCACGAATACGGTAGCAGGAAGATTTTATCAAAATTTATTACTGATGATGAAAATTGGTGTCGCACTATTAGACCTACATCGAAGGAGTAAAAATTATTCAGACGTACAGAATGATCCTTCTTACTAAATTAAAAACCGTCCATTTTAGTGCCGCAAGGTAATGTTTTTGTTCTATTTTCATCGCAACGATTCTCTCTTCGTTGGAATCTAGAAGCGCAGAGCTGCAGTCAATGTTTAAAGAAATCATGATACGAAGCTCAGGACGGCAATCAAATTGAAACGACCTCTAAACTTCCTCGTGGAGCTGTTCTAGAACCCGACAAAGCATATCCACTTACAGTCAAAGGAAAATAAAGAGCTTCTGAAGAATTTAAAATGGTAGATTAATCCCCTCATCCTATCAGTATCTGTCTTTGCACATTTTCGGTAAACACAAGGAATGCAACAACAACTTCATTGATTTGACGTTATTGAAGTTGTTGAAGTATGCGTGAGCAATATTTGATTAAAAAAACAAGATTAGATTTTCAAGAAACTACGATATTAATTTTTTAAAATAGTAATTTCGCTCTGTAGTACTTATGGTTGAACTGACAATGGATATGAATAAAAAAATTAAGGAAGGCATGTATTCTAATATGAAGTGTTAATCAATTGAAACAACAATGCGATATTATTTCATTGTTTAATACATTTAAATAAATTTCTTATAATCATGATGGTGTTGATTTATTTTTGTTTACAAATGAATAAGATTATTAGGTAAAAAGGAAATTCTTGAGTTTTCGAGACTTTACTATAATACCACATGGATTTATTTCGGATCATAATGTAAGGTTCAAGTACATCAATTTAAAAGTTATCTTTTGCTGTTGAAATAATATATCAGAAACTAATGTTGTATTAATAAAAGTATATGGAAAAGTGAATAATTGTTTTATTAACTCCAATATAATAGAATTTATAACAGGATATTCTGATTTATAAAAAAAGGATTTTACTTATCAGGTATTTCAGTATGTTTTTGCTTCTAAACTTATAACATAAATAAGCTTAGAACATTCTCTTATAATAAATGCTGACACGATAAATATTGTATAAATATCATATTTTACAGAGCACAGATATTGTTTGAAAGCTACTGTAAGTGAATAATTAACATTCTTTATCAATTAATAATAAAAGATTGGCTAGATATTTCGCAAAGAAAAAGGGTTTGATTTTTTTCTTCAAAAAAATGTTATAATTCCGTTTCTTAGGTTAATATTGAATTATTTTAATGCATATAATATTAATTTCAATTAAATACCAGAAAGCTAAACTTCAAATCACCGAGTGTACAAAATTAGATTTGAATTAATATTCTTCAGGTTAAATTAATTCCAATTTTAATACGAAGAATTTAAAATCCAAGGTATTTAGGGCCCGTTTGAACAGAGGCAAAAAGTATTTGAAGTTTCATAATAAAATTTAATATATTCAGATATATATAATTTTTTGAATATTTATTATATTACTGAAATTCTGCGGAGAAATTTCACCGGAAATCGCCCACAAACCATCCCGTCACCAGTTCAGCCAGGCTCAAAATTATTTTATTAGCTTAATTGAGATAACGACTTCTCAACCGTCTCTTTTCTCAGTTGCCAAGCAACAAAAGAGAGAAAAGAAACTCTTCAAATGCATCACAACAAAATCAAGGTCTTCAGCAGAAAAAATTTCCTGATATTGAAAGCGCACTTTTTTACTTGAGTATAAAAACCATTGCAAAACCTTATGTTTAAAAAACTATGAATTTCAGAACCTTTTTATAATGCTCTTTTTGCTTAGTGCTCTTTCTTTAAAATATCGTTTGTATGTCAAAGTGATTTTATTTCTTTTTGAGATAAAGGAATTAACGACCCATAATCCAATTCGAAAACATAAATTTGATTCTTGGCTTTAAAAAAAGATGATTTAATTATTTAAAAAGGGACTTAAAAGATGCTTTAAAAATAAAATGTATTTCAACAAAAATGACTGCTTAATGGTTCAACAAATAGAATTCAGAATGTCATTAAAAGGAAAAACGTGATCATTCATTGACTAATATAAATGTTTTTTATTCTAAACTGTCTATTTAGGGGGTTGAATTTTTTATTCGAAAATTCTTTTTATGATTGCACATTTTTATTCTCACTTTTCTGATTAAAAAATCGCAATCTATAATAATAAAATATATGAAAATTTAAAAAGAAAATTTATGCTTATTTTATGGAAGCCAGAATATACATTTGTAATAGAATTCTCAAGAAAATAGCACAGTAAATCAAAAGGAGCTTTTTGGTAGTATTTAGACGTAGGCACAACTGTAGATAGTTTTTAGTATAAGCTCAGAATTGATAGTTTTAATGATTAAGTTTTGATATGAGGATTCCGATTATGATGAATCGTTGTTTTAACATGAATTTGTGTAAGTAGAAGAAGGGCATGATTTCACTTAACAATATCAGTCCCTTTCTGTAACACGCTATAGAGCACTGATGTAGAGCACTATTAGTCAGCTTTGGATGTCTTGCCAGGAATACTGGCTGTGCTCCCTAATAATTGATTTTTCTTATGCATAAATTAATGTTTGCATGTATTTCCCAGAAATACAAATTTTTAAACATGACATTGCAATTGACATCCAACACATGTCCTTTTAATTGTCTTATACCTGTCTATACCTTATACCTGTTCGATCTATTGTGTACATGAACAATCCTAATCGATAGAATATCATAGTCCCAATAAAAGTGTATTTTTCCGATAAATTCATTTCCTAACTTCGATGATACTATAACTTCACTTTTTTTTATTCCTCAAATAAGGTACACAAATATTAAATATAATCTTTCTTTCTTAGTCTTCAATCGTGAAAAAAAAGCACACCAGGCATTAAAATATTTTTCGGAACAAAGAAAATGATTTAAGTATCATTCAAACAATGAAAATATCATAAAATAAGTTTAACATAAATTTATCTTTAAAATTCTATGAAATTCAAAGAACATTACAGCAACTAAATTGGTATCACAGAAATTATATAGTTAGAAATTTATTTTTATCTTTAAAATGAAGCAGAAAAAAGTGTTTTTCATTCGCGTATTCGAGCATTTTGCAATCATTCCAAGATACACATTCCCACCCCTCAAAGTATATACGTGCCAAATTGGGTAATTAAATGGCCCATCTTGTACAGCAAGAGAACAAACATAGACTCAGACATATCCTCCTTCATTTCGAGTAAAAATTATTAGAGGTGCAATTTCAGTTATCTATAACTAAATACTTCTGACATCTAAAAAATTCTCAGGAATAATTGGTTTTGTAAAATTTATATATAACATAAATACACACACGTGTGTGTATGCGTGCGTGCGTGCGCGCGCGTGTGTGTGTACATACATGACCAAAACCCCTACCATAGAAAACACTGTCATTACTTATAATATGATTGAAAACAATCAAATTTAAACAAACGATCATGTGAGTCTTACATCCCTTCATTCATCAATTTCACCGCTCAATCGAATTCATGCTTCGAAGAAAGCGGAAAAATGTTATTAGAAAAGTTTTGGACCGTTCAATCAGAAGAAAGAAGATATAAAAGAAATCGAGACACAAGTTTCAAACAGAAAGTTAAACCGAGCTGAAAAAGAGACTTAACCTTTGACAGATGGATGATCGCTAGATCTGTCTGGGGACGATATGAATGTTCATATCTTCCTAAACTATTATTTCACAAAATAAATTTTCCATTGTTTTAAAATTACACACACACACACACACATATATATATATATATATATATATATAATGATATCAATTTCGTTTTTTTACATTTCGCTTTTTTATTTTTAATACCTTTTAATTCTTTGGTTTCAATTTCATACAAAGCCATGATAAAATTCAAGCTCATCTTTCAACCCATTCAATCGCGTGCTTTTGCCAATCATTTCTTCCGTAGCATGACTTCCTGCTCCCTTTTCATTTCGTGATATGAACACCTTTTAATTTGAAGTAAATTAATTCAATTATATTCAGGTCTTAAAAGCATATCAAATAAAAAAGTGAAAACTTTAAAAATATGAATTTTATATTAATCTTATCATTTCACAGCCTAAAGAGTTAATCTGCGAGAACAAACGGGTCGTCTGAAGGGATCAGTTTCATTTATATGTCTTGTGCAAAGCATTATGCCTATGATTATTTGAAGAAAGTATTTTTAACTTTTTAAGTTTCATATTATCGGGCCAAAAATTATTTTAATGCATTCAATAAAATGAAAGATTTTGATAAATATGTATCATATATTTTAGTGTAATTGCACCGGCATCCTAGCATAGGTGTAGCTCGACTTCCCAAGGATCTGGGGTCCCGGTTCGAGCAGGGTTGTTCCTCTTATGTACTCTACCTGTGAGGAATGTAAAAAAGGTTGTGCCGGGTAATGTGGCTCATGACATACTCTTGACCCCAGCTGGTGCTACTGAAAAAACAAGAGATGATAACTCGGCGCAAATTGCTGATAGATAATGTCAGTGGGCTTGTAAAGTGCCATAAGTCACAGCACAGTAATAGCCTGATTGTGATAGCATTTTCATATCAGCAAATTCATTTATTCTTCCACTTCTTTGCCTATTTGTATTTATATAGAAACGGTTATAAGCTTTTTATGTTTTTAAATTTTTTTTAATTGAAATATTTCAGGCAGCTATTTTAGTAGGAAAATGTCGAATATATTTGTTACTTTTCTTTCCATTTCAATGTTGCTTAAAACCTTTTGATAGACTTACAATCTGTTTCTTATTAGCTGAAAAACTCATTCACTTTTTTCTCATGGAAAATTAATCAATTATAAGTCAAAATGTAATAATATTCTGTATTTTATTCTAATAGATATCTAGATGAACAGAAGAACATTTTAAATTAGGCGCGATTTTTATTTATTTATTATTATTTTAACAGATGCACGACCTGTTTTATAGTTTTCAATTGTTTGAAATGATTCATTTTTTTCCTTCATTAAAGTAATCCGATTTAGGTCTAAGTTTTGAGATTTGTGAACAGTTTTCTTAGATAGTATATGAAATAATATGAGATTTTATTCACTCCTTAACATCAACGATGTCTTCCAGAATATAAGTGAAATATTTTTAAGGCTTAGAAGATAGCAGTTACCTATCAAAGAGTTAAGAATTTTTTATCTCTACCTTAAAATTCTTATATTAAATGAGAATTATTGTGTGTCTTCGCAATCATGGGCAGTTAATGAAATCATTATCATTAACATTGTAGATATTTTTAATTTATTCCTGGATATTCCTTTAAAGATAATAAAAAAGAATTTTTTGGTCTTCTATAAAATTAAAAATTTCTGAGAAAAAAAAATTAAAGTTTTTCAGTAAAATTTCTTTTTTCTGGAAAAACATCAATGTCATTGTCTTTAGATTTTCGTAGTTCTAGATTTTCCATAAGTGGAAATAATTGTATTATTAGAGAATCTGGGATCATTATATTATTGAAAAATCTGTAATTGTTTGTTAAGGCTTATTCCATTAACATTGTGTAAATTTAACCAGTATAAAAAAAACACTGATTGACAGAAGGCCTCCGCACAATAAACTTGTCGTTACGATTGCAATTACAATGTCACTGATACAAGTAATACTCCACCTTAGCTAGAAGTCATGTGAGATACTTGATGGGGCCCTTAAAGAGAAACACCACTCAGCACGAAAAAACAAATGACATGTAATAATAATATTGGACACTTGCAAACAACAATGAAGCCCTCCTCCCCCTGAGAGAAAATGCATATTAGTCGAGAAAGAAACGCATTACATTTTGCATATTAAAATATGAAACATTAAAAAGACATTAATTACACTAAATGTCGTTAAACTTTTTACATTAGTAGAGAACTAAAGACTGAAAGAACGATATTGATTAGTTTGATAAATAAAAAGACATTAAGGTATTGATAAATTTTGATAATTAAATTATTCCTCTATTGAACAGGGTTGGAGAAAAATGGTCCTTTAGTGAACATATTTTGAAACACAATGCTGGAACTATTACAGCGAAAAATCATTTTCCTTCAGCTTTACAGAATAATAAATGTGGTTGTTATAAGCCTAGACAATATCAGATGTTTTTATTTTATAAAGAAATGGAATTCCACAATTTAATCTTTCAAACAATCTTAAACATTTTAACAGTTAATCCTAAAACATATAAAGAAAAGCGCCGAATTTTTTGCAATATATATAACTAGAATGGTACTCTAAAAGTATCTTTCTCATTTTACACTATTAATATTTGAACAAATTTCTAATACATTTTACTATTCCAGAAAACTTTCGCAATATTTTTATTACGAAATGGAATCCACAAATCTAATCTTTCAAACAATCGAGATATTCTAACAGTTAATTCTAAAATACATAATAAAAAAGAGCACAATTCTCTGTAATATATAACTATCAGACTACGTTAAAACTATTTTTCTCATCTTTCACTATCAATATGTAACAAAATTTCCAATAAATTTTACTATTCCAGGATATCTTTCTGCGATAACGAAATGGAATCCATAAATCTGATCTTTCAAACAATCTGAAACATTTTAAAAATTAACTCTAAAACATATAATGAAAAGCGCAGAATTTCTTAAAACATATAACTAATGTCCTTCGTTAAAAGCATTTCTTTCATCCTACACTATTAATATGTGACGAAATTTGAAATACATTTTACTATTCCATTAAATTTCTGC
>JAPMOQ010045887.1:2620087-2630161 GCA_026543055.1 Argiope trifasciata | reverse complement strand
GGCATGGGAGTAAATGACTTGACTAAAACAAAGAAAGAATTAACTTTAAATTTAATAGCTCTAAATTTTATGCATTATGTGTTAAATCTGTATACCTAATTACTTTATTCAACTAACCCACTTCACTCTGAGGTTATAGTATTAATTTATATTCTGGCACCCGGGCAGACAGACAGACTTTTCCTCAACGGACTTCACTCAAGATTTAACCACTTACCTGATTGTCCCGATTTATCTCGGATTCGCATATATTGCAGTCAATTATTATCCCAAGAAAACTCGAGCGAAGCAGAATTTATCAGTATGATTTGTTTCATCACGGTTTTACTTGGCCAAGAGAAAATGAAAGAAAACATTCAGCTTTGATTGACAGTTTGCCAAGTTTTGTTGGTTTCGCGGTTCTTTTTAAGGGACTGATCACGTGTTTTTTCGATTCTGGAGTATACATCTGCTTGTGGATTAGTAATGTATAAAAAGGGATAGTTGCGTTGAGAAAAAGTAAAATAATAGCGATGTTGCAAGATAACGAAAGCGATGATTTTTCAGATATTTATTCAGAAGATACGGATTCCTGCTACGGAAAAAAAATCAAATCCAAGGAGCTAGTGTACTCTGTGCTCTCGTAAAAGAGATTCCAGATGTGAACCAGCAAGAAAAGGGTCCAGATACCAATGTACAGGATGTCAAGTATCACTTTGTGTTTGTCCCTGTTTTCAAAAGCTGTCATACAAAGACTGATATTTCTCTTTTTTCATTCACCCGAGAGAATTTGGGGCATTAAATTAATGTTAAAACTAAATGCTTTTGCTCCCATATAAAATTAAAAATTCAACTTAAAACGTACATATTTTGTTTTGTTTTGTTTCGTTTCCTTGTGTTTGATAATGAAATAAAAAAAAGTGATGCTTTTTTGCAATTTTTCTAAAATATGAGTAAGGAAAGCGGTCAATAGAAATCTAGAAATTTGGTCCATAAACCAAATTTCATCATTTAGAATATAACTCTTTAAAATTCAAGCGGACAGGTAGGCACCATTCCAAAAGTGTGTTTTTTGGATTCAGGGAAGTCTAAAGCATGGAGATTCGCCAAAATCTACTGGTCAAATGTTTTGAAGTTCACAATTCTTTTTCTTTGTACGATTCGTATACGAGAAAGCAATAAAATAGAATTTCCGTGGCCAGAAACTGTAGGGTCTTCATCCGGAATCGCCCCTATTCTTTAGCTGTTACTTCGTGCCTGCTCTTATTCCATCTTCGAAAAGGAGTTCTTGACAAGCTGAAAAGTTTTTTTCGTATCACTAAATCTTTATCCGATATTTCACGTTGTTCTTCTAAAAATAAAACTTTTTTTTTCTTTCTTGATCGATCACTTGTCAGATGTTAGCAATTTAAGATAGAAAATTGGTCTTACTGGAAAAATCTGTTTTCAAACAGTTTTTTCTTTCTACATGCCGGACAAAATCACTTTCTTCGAAGACGTTTTTTTTCTCAGTTTTCATATGTTATTATATTATACAGGAAAAAATGAAAATTCAGCCCATTCAGTACATAGCAGTTGTGTAGAAAATAACACAGAAATTTTTCAATTGTTTTTTATTGTACCAATATAATAGGGTCGTTGGCCTCTTCAACCAACTGGTGTGGTCTTTTTGAATTTTTTCATTTTTTTTCTTCAATAATTTCCTTTCTCCATCTCGCTGAAAATTGAAGACCTTCAACAAGGCAGTGAAGGTCATGATTGCTCAAAGTCTTTAGTTCTGCCCATGACAAGTATGTGCAGAACTCTATTAACTCATATTATTGCGAATAATAAACCTTACTTGTGGTAATTGTATTGTAAAATCTAACTGCTACATTTATTAACCAGAATTTGCATTAACATGTATAACCGTAATTGTATTGTAAAAAGATAACCGGTTTCATAGTTCTGCATATGAGAGGTATATGCAAAACTCTATTACTAGTTATATCATTGCAAAAAGCAACCAGTACCTGTGTATTAATAACTACATATCATTGGCGAACAAACCATGTATATTCGGATTTCAGTAACTGTGCAATAACAAAATTAATGACTGAATACTGAATATTATTTCAGATGCCTTTTTTACTATAGATTGGAACTAAAATTTGAGATTTTTAACTGTAGACGCAAGATTACATAGCATATTTAAGTTTCTTAATATATGGAATTAATTCATTTATCAATTTACTTTTGATCTTTTTGCATGCATGTAAAAAAGCACACCGATAGATTATAGATATTTTGAACAGACGTGGATCTAAATTGATAACCATGTACATTAAAGATGCAAATGCTGTGATTCAAATTTCCTTTACCTAAATTGTTACGTTTTTTGAATTATCACGCTTATGGATGAAGAAATATGCTTTGTACAAACCACGCTTTATATAGTAATCCATCAAAGGATAGAGGCAGTCATCCTTTGATGGATTTGCTTCGAAACTTGGGGCAGATATACAAATCTGTGCAACTAATTTTAACCATCAAGTTTTTATTTGTTTTGTAAATTCATGTATTTGAAAAGCAAAACAGACAGATTTCTTCTGAATGAATTTTATATTTAAAAAATTGTGAAACTATGTTCACAGACACACGGATACATAATTCTAAAAATTCATTTTTGTCTGAAGTACCATAACGTTGATTTCTATATTATTATTTTTTATTGTTTTGTAATTATATTACTTTCACTTTGAATATCTTATAAACGAGAAAGTAGAAATGAAGAGGTTTAATTAACTTTGATTTTTTTTATCCAACAGTACATGCAAGTGTTACCAAGGAAACACTAAAGAGCCCTTTTTCTTAAATTTTGACATTTCAGTGTATGGTCTTTTAAAATATGTATGGCACTGTATCTAATGGCACTTGTCATTGACCAGTGCATTGACTAAAGAGCCATTGTGATTTAATCTGAATTGTACGTCTTTTGTTTTGTCAGTAGCACCATCTAGGGTAAAGAGTATAAGTTAGCTACTCACACGTTACGGCCCTTTTAATGGGGCGGACTTCATTCATAAATTTCATTCACTCATCCACTGATCGTAATTTACCCCTAGATCAGAAAACGATCACCTCTAAACCAGGAGCCCCCCCCCCGAGCCAATCAACACACCCACGCGGCAATTCTTCGTCCAGCAGGGCTTGAACTCGCCACTTAAGGGATGCGATTTCAAAGCCCTATCAAACAGACTATCTCGACCTTCTTTTAAAATATAATTATTAAATTAGAAACAAAAAAAATAAAAACTATTGAATGAAAAGTTGAAAGTAGAAACGAACTCTCAATAATAAAAGAAAAGATTTCACCAAAATAATTTAAACGGCATTCGGTTTCCTGAAATACCAAAATAGGGTAATACTAATTTGTTGAAGTTATTGGCTATCGTTCATTTCAATTAAATCATTTCAATAAAAAAAAAACATTATGCGATTCCATCAAATTTTCATACCTTAAAGTTGTGTTTTTAGTCTTGCATATGTTTTGTTCATTGTACACATGAACTGTTCTAAAAGCGACCACTTCCATGATATCATTCTGTTCTGTTTCATTTCTGCGTTTACTTTTCCGGCATCGTAATCTCCCTCTTTTATTGGTCTTGGAAACTACACAGATATCAAATAATATCCTTCTATAACTCTCGACAATGGAAGAAAATCACGCGATCAAATATTTGACGAAACAGTGAAAGCAGTTTTGGTTCCTTTGGGATAAAAATATTGTTATGAAATATATTTAAAAATGTGTTTCAGAATTAAATAAATCTGGACTAAAGAATATTACGGCATTATTAAAAAGATGGTTCTTTAAGCTTTAAAAGGCTGTAAAAATCATTCGGGTACACGAATATGTTCAGAAAGTTCATCAAAATTTAGTTTATTTAAATTAATTTAATTCCAATTAAAACTTCAGAAAACACGCACCTAGGTAACCTAACGTTTCCAGCCAAAAAAGTACATACAGGTCAAATTTGGAAGCTCTAATACAAATTATCTGCCCACACATACATACATTCAACTTTATTATAGATTCCAGTTTTATTTTATTTTTTAAAAAAATTCTAAATTATATAGCAGCGATCAATGATTCAAATTTTTATGCTTTACAAAATATTTTAATAATTATTAAGATAGTTCAATGCGTTTGTGAAAAAAATCTAAAAATTTTAATCAGTAATTACTATTTTTATGGTATGCATTTACAGTTTTTTAGTTCTCTATACATTATTTATTGTGAATAAAATTGATCAATGAATATTAATCATTATTTATTTTGTCTACGCAAACTTTAGAATTTTACAACTGACTAACAATTATATGCTTAATAACCAAAAAAAAGAAAAAGCAAAAAAGATGTCATATGAGATTCACACTGCTTTATTTATGCTAAAACGATTTCATCTATTTATCTGGAGAAATTATAGTCTTAATGTTTTTGTGTTTTGTTAACTACAAAGCATTGAAATAGAATTTAGAGTTAGTTAATCTATACTTATAATAAATCTCAATGTGTGTGTGTGTGTGTGTGTGTTGGCGCTCTACAGGCCAGACCGTTGGACCTACAGCTACCAAATTTGGTACATGTATACCTTGGAGGTCGGGAATGTGCACCTCGGAGCTCTTTTTTCGAATTTTTAATTAGAATTCGAATTAATTAAAATTTAAGCGAAATTTCGACGTTTTTCCGCTATAACTTCCGAAAATAGGATCGCATAAACATGATTTTTACATCAATTTAAAGATTAAAAAATTAGCCTTCTAATGGTATCAGTGTTTTAATGTAAAACTCAAGCTTCTCTTTTTAACGAATTTTTAAAGAAATATCTTAACCATGTTTTTTAGCACGTGACTGGATAAAATAAAAGAATGCTGGAAGCTCAAATAAAAAAAATTATCATCACAAAATAAATCTACAGAAATGCAACTTTCATCACGTGACTGGATAAAATAAAAGAAATATAAAATGTAATATTTTCTTTGAAAAATAAATGCAAAGCAAACGTTTCTACAATCGTTTGCAATATCTATATCATTAACTCAATAAATCTTCTTTATTTACGGTAAACTTGATTGAATTTTGACAGGATATGCATTGAAATCCCGACTTAATGGCATATTTCTATAATCGTTTGCAATATCTGTATCATTAATTTAATACTTTTTTCCCCTTTCTCGCTTTCTTTAAAAAAACATACTTAATATCTTGGCAACATCATCGAAATTTTTTTTAATATTTTGGAAGCATAACCGATGGTTCAAACTGACTGATTTATAAAATTAAAGAATATTATTAGGAAAAGGTGTACTTTTAGAACTTTCCGTCCATCATCTTAAAGAAAATACTAATTTCAGGTCAATCGATGCCCGAAATTACTTCAAGGCTAATGAATATGTGATTTAATTGAAAATTTTAGAACGCTTTACTCATAGCGAACCAGCTGGTCGCCAAAGGCGGTTAGTTAATACATAAAAATATGTTCTTGTCTCCTGTATTTATGAATAATAATTAAAAATAGCAACAATTTCCATGTCTCTAACCATCTTGGATCTGTTCTGTCTGTCCTAAAAAGGATGTGAAATGAAAAGTAGAAGAACAACCGCTCGGGGGTGGAAGCCCTGATGATTATTAAGGAGTTTGGACGCGGAGTCATTTGTAAGAGCTCTGAGGAGAACTCTGAGTATACCTGTCTGGCATGTACAGTTATTACAACAATAATAATGATTGTGATGATATTACTTTAGATATCCATCCATCCTTTAGATACTCATCCCTAAATCCTTAATCTAAGAATAAACTCTCTGTCTAAGGGCTTCCGGTTTTATATCATTACTGCTGAAAATTCTGCCAGCTGTAAAGAGAAATTAAGGATGTTTTACCAGTAGAATCTTTTAGTTCAATAAGCTGGTAATGTCTGATGTATCAGAATATTACGAAATACGCAACAATCTATTTTACTTTTTCATTCATAAAGCTTTCAAAAGAAAGCTATTCTAATCGTCAAATGATTCTCAATGTTTGGATGAATCTCCGCATTTCAAATCTCTCTATATAAAGGATAATTGTAAATTGCATGTGTCTTTCTGTCAGTCTGTAAGTAAATAAACTCAAGCATGTTTGGAGACAGACAAAAAAATATATAATATATTGTTTGAGTACCAAAGTTTTAGCTTGGCTTTAAACTTTGATGAAATCCATCGACTGACTGATTTTCTATGGATTTTTATATTTTTGCTTATGTGTACGAGCTAACTCAAAATTGCAAATGAAAAAATATATATTTAGAAAAATGAAGTTTTATGTGTTGTCTTTTTTTAACCCTTTCTCTAGTATGGGCATTGATTCTAGATTCTGTATGTTAGGATGATTGTTATCAGAGCGTAGATGGAAGTTTATCTAAAGTAAAGATGTTGAGATTAACTCCGGAAATCAATTTTTCTTAAATCCAAGTTCCATTTCTCATTCTTTTAAATGTGCAATTATAACATTAAGGAATAATTAAGTAGTGCTAAAATAATTGATAAATCTAAAAACCGATCTTTTTTCCATGCATGTGTAGAACGGATATTCCGTAGGATAGAAAAAAAATTCTGATCAACAAATAAATCATCTATCGGGAAAAGTTTTAAATATTTTATACAATGACGATATTGTAAAATCAAATCGCACAAAAAATGTTGCATGTAATTCCAATTAACATCAAAAAGTATTTAAATACAAGCCTTGAAGAGGTTAGAAACCATATATAATTACTATAAAGTTGGTAGAAGTAAATCCATTTTTTCGAGAAGCTGGTATGAAATATTGCATTACTATACAGAAAACAAAATTTACAACTATGACGGGAAATTATAATATTTGTTTCAGAATATTCTAAAAATAACAGCATTTTTAAAGCTGCAATGGAAAAAAAATCACAAATTTTGTATCTTAAAATTTTAATTTTTTATAACTTTTTGTTTTTATTTAAATAAATAAACATCTGCCCAATTCATGTAAAGGACATTTTTAGAATGAACCAATTAGGAATTTTAAGCATCCTTAAAGCAAAGTAACAAATTTTTATGTCTAGAAAAAAAGCCATATGCACTTGTCGAAATTTCCGATGTTTCACTTTCCAGTACTTGGCTAATGAAGCAAAAATTTTGTTTGAAAGATAAACGTCACGTAGTAAGAGAAGGAGGCTTCAGACTTCAGTAGTTAGCTATAAATAGGAGGGTAGTTAGTTTCTCTTCTTGGAACAGGCGTTGTTAAAGATGAGTAAGCGGTGGGTTGATTGAATATTTTAACCCTCATTTTAAGTTTTATTATCATTCAAACAAAGTAGTATGCCGTTTTTCCTAACCCTCGCTAAACTAATTAAACATAGTTCATTAATAAGAAATATTATTTAAAGAATAATTCTCGATTTTGTTAGAAATTTTATATGTGTACAAATTGTTAGATATCTTGTGATAAGAAACTTGGTATTTCACAGTCAGTTTTATAGCACGATAAAAACTAGAGTGATATTAGGATAAATATTTTAATCTGGAATTTTGATTTTAATCCAGTTTTCAGATTCGAATTTATTCTGTACTCTGTTGACATTCAATTTCTTACATTTTTTAAATCTTGATTTGTAATGTCTTTGCACAAGTCCTGTGTCAATTTTTCTCCAATAAATATTTTTTTTCAAATTTATCACTAGCCGCTTTCCGAAACCAATTTATTTGTCAGTTTTCCAAGCGACTAAATATTATATTGGCATGACTTTATTTAAAATTTCACTTTGTAATTTTCAAAACTTGGATTAATTTGGAAAACTTGAATTAAATGGAATTAGTCTATTATGAATGAAAGTTAATTTATACAAAAAGTGCGAATATTACGAAATAAAAACGAAAGTAAAAATCCTACTTCAGACTTAATCCCAAAGAAAGCAATTTTTTATTTTGATCTTAATACCGGCAAAAGCCTGCGATTAAATGATTAAATAATGATTTTAAGTTTCCTTTTCTAGGATTTTTTATTTAATTATATTGTTACGATTATCTATGAAATTAAGTTTCTAAAAACTCTATTTCAGAAAAAAAACTAGTGTAGGAATTAAATTGGTATTATTAAATAGAGAATCTTTTAGTTTAAGAAAAGATAAGAATTATTCATATGAAATAATATTTTTGATGATTATAGAAGAAAACAACAAAAATTTGCTTCATTTTAAATTAATTTTTGAACTTGCAAAGCTGGTAGTGACTTTCTTTTTGTTTTGAAGAGCTTGTGTACCAAATTTCATCGATAACGATATATGTTTCATTGATAAGTAAGCGTGTAAAAAACCATAAAGAAAACAGTTATCCTAACACATAGAGATAATTATATACTGATTTTAAATCTTAAGAATTATTGAAAAAAATAATTTCAAAAAACCTTCATACATTTCATTCAATAATTTGGATGTTTTTCTGAATTTCTAGTTTGATTGTTTGAATTTGACGACAAAACTTTGATCGACATATTTTAGCATGATGAGATATTTTTCAGAATTACGATCTAAATGTCTCAAAACTTATGTTAAACTGGGCCATTAACTATTATAAAATAAATACTTAATTTTATTTCTTTTATACATAAAATTTTATCTTTATTTTAAAATATAAAAAGTTATTATAGAATGTCTAAATAGCAGATATTCAGCTTCAAATTATTTGATTTGGATTGTAAAAGAAATTCGAATTTCGTTGCGATGCGATCGATTTACATGTTTTTCACTCAATCAAATAGTTTTTAATTATAAAGTTCCTTTCTTTGAATAAATATTAATTTAAAATGAAACCAAGAGCTGAATTAATAAGAATTCGTTATCTTTTGCTTCAAAACATATAAAAGCTGAAATGAATATTTTATAAAATTTTAATCACCCATTAATTTTTAATGAATGTTATGGCATATGTGTTTATACTTTCTGTTTCCATTAAACTATATCGCAGATGTAAATAGTAAATATATGTATAAAGTTTATCAAATTAATAAATATGCAAGATATTTTTTTGAAATTTTCCAAAATTTTGCATGTTTAAAAAAGCGTGTTGCATAAATATTTATATATCGCTGTATTTGAGATGAATAAATTAAATTAAATCTTCATATAAGTCTTATGTAGGCTAATAGTCAACAAAAACTATATTACTTAAAAGTAAAATATATTTATTAAATAACTGTAAAAAATATTAATTATAACTTTATTAACTATTAATTCACGTAGTTTTCTTCATCCGTGACATTCTTTTTTTGCAAATTCAAAAAAAGAGCTGCGCAATATACATATACATATATAGTTATTTTTTACATGAGTAGATAATTCAAAAACTTCATATAACTCTTTTGCAAAACAACAGTTTTTTGATACAAAAACTTCATAGTAATCTCATGTAAAATAAGTTTTATATATTTTTTAATTGTCAACAAATTATATATTTCTTAAATTTAAATCTAGTTTCGAAAATAAAAACAAATATGTATTATAACTTTAACTTGCCTGATTCGCGTTTTCTTCATGGCTGACAGTCTTTTGTTCCTTCAGACATAAATTTATTATTTATGATAAGATATCTTTTAGGGTTTCGTGACAGCCTTAACAATATATCCAATAAAAATATCTTCGTCTATCATGAACAAATATTTCCTGTTTTCTTCCGAAAATTCAGAATAAAGCCCGGATCTAAAAGCAAAGCTCTTTCACTGAGGCAACTTAAGTTAAGGTTACAGTTTTCGAAAATCCGCTTTGTCAGCCCTGTCAATAAAGAATGCTGAGTCATCAGATAAAATACATAATTTTTTTCTGCTCTTCAAGGAAATTTTATGTTGTTAAAATAGAAAAGGTGAGTGTTATTTAATCAACTTTTTTGAATCCCTTTATGTTTTATTGTTATTATTAATATTTACTACATTTATTTTTGTTATTATTAAAATGTTACTATATTTATTGTTATTGTTATTATTAATATTTACTGCATTTATTTTTGTTATTATTAAAATGTTACTATATTTATTGTTATTGTTATTATTAA
>JAPMOQ010045887.1:2535253-2620077 GCA_026543055.1 Argiope trifasciata | reverse complement strand
ATATTTGTTATTATTTTATTGTTTTTACTATTAAAATGTTACTATATAATTATTGTTATTTTTATTAAAATGTTATTATATTTATTATTGCTGTTGTTATTGTTCTTATTAAAATGTTACTATATTTATTATTATTCAATTGAGAGTGAAAAGCATTTTTTAAACATGTCTTAAACTTATTCAATGAAATTCATTTAAATTTGGATATTATAGGCATATAGGATCCTGAAAATCTTTATAAAATTTAGCAAGTCTTCTTATTTCTTGCTTATTTATTACAGCACACTCTATTGTCAAATATCTCCACTATATTGCTGGATATTCTGAATGTCCGCCAATACCTTGAAGATATTTAACAATCTTGTTCGACATTTATTGCAAAGAGGGCCGTTAGCTTTTATTTTATTGCTTAATATTATAAAGAGCATTTTCAATTAATACAAGCATTTTCGAGTTAACATATTTGGAGCATTTAAGACCAAATTTCTTATAGTATGTGATAGTATTTATAAACTGGTGCATTATTTGTAAATAATGAAATGCAAAACGGAAAGAAAAATTTAAATCAGCTGATAGCTACTCTATCTATGAATTTGGCCTAAAATTGAATGGAAGGTTAGAATTTTGATGTGAATATTTTTTTGCACATTATATTCGAAAATTTAACATAAATATCTCTCTCCATGCAAAATAGTTTTTTTCCTTAAAAAAGAATTTTTTAATGAAAAGCAAAGATGTATCCAACTATTTAGAAAATAGAAAAATGGGTTCATAAATCTACAGCAGTGGTTACTTTAACTGACAGTGAAGACAAAAAAAGTAAAGAATTGCAGTCTAAGATTAGATTTTAACTGAACATTTAAATGTATTGGGCTTAAGTTTGTTGTAAGAAATGCTAGTTTTTACTATTTATCTTTCTTATGTAAAATCATAGTATTTTTATTTCATTCAAATATTCCTGTTTCTCAAAATTCAAATTACTTTATCTTTAAAGAAACTTTCTAATTCGTATTTAAATTCACAGACAAACATTGTTATTTAAAAACAGTTTAACAAACCATTTTTATTCGATAAAAAAATTTGTTTAATAGTGGAACATTCAGTTTGATTGGAAATTTCATTTAAAAAAATAATATATTTTTTAATATAAATAAAATATTTTGGTTTTCCGAAATTATTTTTTTGATTATGTTATAAAGGTAATCAAATATATCTCTAGAAAAGTGTCTGTTTTAATAAAAAAAACTTTTCGATTGAGCTGATATTTTTTACTTTAGAATCATTAAATAAATACTCTTTTTCAAGTGTATAGAAATCCCTAAAATTTCAAAATTTTAATTTTTGAACTATTGTTTAAATAAAAGTTTTACAAATAAAACATTAATTACAAAGATAAATAGAAATTTAGATACGTAATCACAAAATGGAAAATGAATATTTAAAAATATGGTATCTTAAAATTATCAGCATTTTCAATATCTATCATTAAATATTTGCAATTTAAAATTTCCAATAGCCTCGATATTTCAGATGAATTCCATGCATGATTAAACGATAACGAATACATTGAAAACTACATAAACTCATTTATGCTTGATTCTATAAATACTAACTTCCAGCTGCCCCCTTTTAGTCAAATATAAGCTATTATTAGTCAAGACTTCAGTTAAGTGAAAAACTGGCAAGCCAAATTTGTTTCGAGAATCGTCAAATACTTTAAATGTATGTTTACAGAAGTACGTTTTATCATAAACAGTGCTCAGTTTTTGCTGAAATCGATTATTTACTTTAATGCATAATGAAACAACAACGGTTGTGTAAGCTTAATTACTGTTGAAAATTATCCAGATTTCAGCAGATCGCTGGAAATGTTTCAAAATATTATCACTAGAGTTTTAATTTACTTAATGTTATGTTACGAAGTTGAGAATAATAAATAATATTATAGACACTTAGTAAAAGTGCAATTATTATTTTAAACTCAAGTGGGATCTGAGCCAGAATCAATGTTAAATTTGTTTATTCGAATACCAGCTACGCTTATGAATAATTATTGACATCAGTGCATTTTAAATACTTAAAATAAATAAAAAGCATTTATAGTTTTTAAAAAAGATTGTCCCATTTATAGTGTAGAGAAGGAAAGGCACCATAATTAAGTCCATACAAAGCACACATTTTTATTATTAATAACTGGAGTGTAAAACTTTCTAAAAGCATGTTCATATCTTAGCTAACAATTAGTTTTATTTTAACTCTAATGGAAAAGAGGAGATCTGTACTATAAATAACATAAATAATTATGTTAATAAAGCCATATATTAACATAATTAATAAATGATTTTCTAGTTATTTTTTTAAAAAAAAGGGAATGGAAAAGTAGAAATCTGAGAATTTGATGATTCGTTTTAAATTTGCAAACAAATATTTCAGTTAAAAAAAACTCCGATGAACTATAAATCACTACTAGATGATACAAAAATAGAGTTTTAAATAGTTTCCATTTAAGTTAAAGATTTTTAAAATGATGTATTCTTCATTCACTTTTCCGTGTCATGAAACCGGATTTAACATTTCACTTTTCATAAAATTTGTAATTTAGAAATTATTATTTATTTCTAAATTATTATTAATTTAGAAATTATTATTATTTATTTCAGTCAACAAAATGTATTGAGGTGTTTTTTTTTTCTTTCTGAATCTTGCCATATTATATTATTTAAGTGGAAATTTTTATTTAAATTTTAGTGGATATTTAAAATTTATCCACTTTGGTTTTTATACACTCACATTTCTTTAAATAAGCAGTCATATTCGTGTTTGACTATATATTCAAAATGAAATATATTTATAATCGAAGGGGAATTTTCAGGGTCGATTTTGGAAAAGAGAGCACAGCATTTCTGGTTTTACAGATACAAGCATTTTTTTAATTAAAAAAATATGAAACCTTAAAATTGAATTACTTTTAACCAATCAGTCGAAAACAATTTTTATATTTTCTTTATCAAATATGGGTGTTTTTCATCACTATTTAAGAGCCAAATCCCTTTTTATTACTCAGCCCTTTCATTTTTATATTGAAAGAATCTTAAATAAACACGTATACTAGCACTTGATGATGTGATTATTCAAAATGAAATATATTTATAATTGAAGGCGAAACTTTATCGGCCAATTTCGGAAGAAAGAAACACCATTTCCATTTTCCAAAATATAAGTGTAACTATACCAGGCACAATAAATGCAAATTTAATTTTGAAAACCAAAAATTAAATTCGTAATTTGAGAATTTTTTTAGACATTAGTGTAGGATAACTTACCAGTAGCTTGTTGGACCAAAAACCGGATCCATGTGTTCCCAGAACCAGGGAAAGAAGCTAAGGCTATCATAGGACCAGGTGGGTTTCTGAACCTTGGTTGAGCACAGACATTGATCCTTCTTCGGATATGAGGTAAGCGACCTTCGTTGGTATTCAAAGCCTTTGCCATGGCAGCCCATCTCTCTTGATACCTTTCCATGCGCAATAAGCTATGGCCTATGCCTCCAACGAGGCTGACCGGCCTCAAATTCTTCGGCTTCTGTTTGGCTTCTTCAGTCAGAGCTCGCCGTACTTCATTTTGAGCACTTTGGTCAATGTGGCGGGACACAACAAGTATAAACAGGACAACATAAGAAGACAAGACTACACCTATCAGACCATACAAAACTCGTCGGAAATGTTTGGAAGTTGAACTCAGTGGATGGCGTTTCTCTGTTATTCTCCTCTTTATTTCCATAATGTCATTTAGGAATCTTCAATTAGGGATTTAATTTACAAGTCGTCGTTAAAAGTTATTTGTAAACGTATGGACAGCAAAGCGCTTCAAAACTTTTGAAAGTCCAAAAGATTTCTTCTTTCTCATCATTGGGCGGGATTTTTTGAACTTTTTAGTGATTCATTTCATTCAGCCTAAAGGCTCAGCTATTTGTTTTTCAGCTGAATTACAGTTTTTCTATGCATCTATTTTTATTCAAAACATTACAATGCACGTCCTTTTTTGAAATGTCTATGACTGTATGGCTTAATATTTGATCTAATTAAGTTTTAATTAGTGTGCTAATACTATATTTTATTGAAATTTGTTATAATATTGTTAATAAGGTTATCTAAAAAAACTATTTTTATTCAATTATTTTTCCTTATTTAAGCTACAAAAGTGTTACATTCCATACGTATAAAACAATGCGTAAAATCAAGAAAGAAAAGTAAATACTAAATATCTTAATAGAAATTTATAGAATGTATAAATTTATACGATTTAATAGAATTTCTGAACTAGAAAAAAAGCCCTTCGTTTTTAACTAAATATAAGGCAAAGATAAACTATCTAATTACCAAAACTAGTATTTGGTGTTTAATTAAATTCACCAGCAAAAACAAAGACTCGTCTACAGTAGAAAGAATTTTGATTTATTATCTATAAAATCCTTTTTTTAAAAAAAGAGAGAGAGAGAGAGAGATTCTAAGCTATTCCCTGACACAATGACATATAAATATATTTTTAAAATACAAATAAAATACTTTCAAATAAATAGTGGGTTAAATTAAATTGTATATAACCTATTTCTTTTAAAAAATATCACATTCAATGAAATAAATATACTTGGAACTATATTTGTACGAGGAAAAAAACTTTGCTCATAGACTTCTCACTGGGTATAACCTTCCACAATTTTTTTGCCAGAAGCACCGCTATAATTAATGATACCTGAGGATTTTGACAGCTGCAGCTGTAATCTCCAGCTGACAAACAAGCTACTGTACACAATGGAACCTCCCTCGCGCCTACACCGTGATCTTGAGACAGAGGAAAGAGTCCCACTCATTAAGATCCCATTCTGCGAACCACAATGCTTCACAGTTGGCGGAACCAGCCGGCAAGCGCCATTGCTTCCTTGATTCCATGCCAGAGAAGGAGAGGACCGACATCGGACCTAACGACATATTATTGACGCCACGGAGAAGCTGGGGATCCGCCGAAGGGAAGATGGGGAACACTCGCGCCGCCTGGCGGAGAAAGAGGTGCCACAACCCCTCCCGCTGCTCACTGGCACCGTGAATAATTCATTGGGAGAAATTCATGAGTTTGATGAAATGTGTATCTGTTGGAATAGAAGCTGCTCGTCTTTGAGCTGGAATGATTAAACCGAAAACAGAAGGGGCAACAAAGCACTTTTATGTGTGTGCCAGAATCCGATATTTGCATCTTATGCGACCCGATTGATCGTATTGTTTGCAGAGACAATAGAGGGCACGATAATGTCCTGTCGTAATTCCGTAGGGTTAGACATCGAAAGAATATCAGAATTTCATACAGGACAATAAAACAAAACAGCAGTAATGAATACTACCAATGACAATTCATAGAGGTGTCCTACATTTTTTATCTATTTATTTTTCTGCCATCGCATTCTTAACAAATTTTATTTTTCCAATAAACATTCGTTGCTTTATTTATGTATTTTTCTTTATATAATGTTACATCTTCATTTCTTCTGAAGAAAATTACACAAATAATCAAATTATTTATTTTTCACATTAAATAGGGAATATATGTTTCATCACGTTATGCCTGCTTTAGTTCATTAGAATTTGTTTACAAATTGCTGGTGTTTCATCTTTTAATCAGAAAATATTTATAACTAAAGGCAATGATCTAAATTTTTGATAAAATGTATCTTTAAGGGGTCTAAAAAGAAAAAAAAAGTGCAGCAATAGCATTTATTAAATCCTAAAAGAGATTTGAATGTGTAAGCGGAAATATCGTAGCATCTAATTTTGTCATGATTCGTCAATCTTTGATTTATTTTTTTGCACAAAGTAACGATAAAAAGCACAGAAAACAATATGTATATAATATCGGCATAAATCCCATGAGTATAAATCCTATCACTTAAACAAATATTATTATTTCGGTCAAAAATGCTTGAAAATGGTTTTTAATTTATTAGAATTTGAGAAATAACTGAACGGAATTAAAACATTAATACCTCCAATTAATATTCCAATTTACTAAGAAAAAATGGAGCCATTTTGCGAGATTTGCGATTTAAAAAAAATCTAATTAAACTACAGCCGCTACTACTGCTGTACTGCCTTAGAATAATTTAATTAATAACTAAATGGTTCTAAAGTAATTCTTGCGTCTACCAATTACTTTAAAGACTCGATATCTACCATCACTTTTCCTTTATATGCTTTATATATTCAATAACAAAAATAAATGACAAACTTTTTTCAGTTATATCCGTAACCCTATTTTGTTTCAATGAGTATCTTCTGGTCAGGTGAAAATCATTCACAAATGCGTTATCGCATTTATATATCATCGTATAGCTGAAAATAGCTATATATACTTACACTGTTTCGCGCACATTTATTTATATATACCAGAGGTATTTATGTATTATTGTATAACTGTAACAATTATACCTACACTGTTTCGTACACCTTTTATTTATATAGCTGAAACCAGTAGCATATCAATATCATTGTATAACTATAACCAATTGTATTGCCTAAACGGCTTCATACGAATTTTATTTACATATCTGAAACCAGTGCAATGCTCCTATTTATCGTGAACTGCAATGTTACAATGCATTTTGTACTTCTCATCGTAACAAAAATAACCTGTTTTGGACTACACATTTTTTACTGATAGAGCTCAAAATCTGTAAAAGAATTATAATATTCTTGACAGAACTATATTTTGAACGACAACTTTCATCGATTTTTTTCAGTTATATTATTCAAATGCACCTGAAAAGATCTGCAGTTTATTTATTAATGGGTTCATTCTTTAATTGATACTGATCGGAAATTCTAACAATAAAGTTTTACTTTGAGTGTCGTTTATCTCGCTGGTAGCTATTCTGAATTATCCTATTATCGTGCAAACTAATTTTCAGAAGAAGGACTTTCCTGTTTCAGCCAAATAAGATATAAATCTACAGTTTGGGCGTAATGATCATAAAATGAATTTTATTCAGCTCAATCATTTTGAATAATTTGTTCGCGAATTTGAGATGAGTTTCTATATGACAAAATAGCATTGAAACATTCTTTCTATTTTAATAAAAGTTTGTAAATTAGAGCACAAAAATTTTAAAAAAGATAGAAGCCATTGGTATTGACCTCACCATTTTATAGATTTCAAAACATACCCTCAACAGAACAATAATATATTCTTACTTTGTATAGTTTTTTTTATAAAGAACAAATTTTTGGTAAAAAATTGTCTCACTTTTCTAAAAATTAAAATGCATCATCTGTAATATTTTCTTGAAATTCTATCCTGTTCGCATCGTATCAAATGCTATCAACATTGCTCCCTGATTCATTTCATTATCATCTTCATCACTAACTACATTATCGTCCATTACATTTCATAATACTTAGCAGCATGTTATGTTTCATAGGATATTCATCGATCACAATGTCTTAATAAATGTGAAAAAATTAGACCTGTCTTCCCTTCATCGACAATTTTTCCTAGCAACCGATTTGATGAACGTTATTGGAACTCCAAACATTTTGACAAAAAACTACGTTATATGAGAAGTATCTTCCATAAAATGTACCGTAAATAGAATCCTTTAAATTAGTAGTAGAAACTAATGTTGAATAGAAGATTCTGTTAAATGGAAATTTGTTGAATGCAGATCTGAGTGTATTTCCGAAAGTTGCATTCAAAGAGATCTGAAAGGTATGTATTCATCAAATTCCCGAGAGGAAACATTTTTTGCCGATTGCAATACTCTCTGTTTCCATGCTACAGACTTAACTGAAATCGCATATCTATAATTGAAACAAAAGTTTCTGTTTCTCAAAGCTGCTCAAAATAGAATTAAACATAGTTTCTTTTCAGTATGCCTCTCGGGTTTTATTATTAAAAGTTAAATCGAATAAGGAAAATTCGATTATTCGTTAAGTGATAGCGGATAAGCAGCCAGTTTGGCCCGATATGTTGACGGCACGAACGGGGAATGTTTATACAATTGTCTTCCAATCAAACGATGTCTTAAAATGGGAAATAAGAGAAATAAAGCTACAATAGTTTAACAAATGATATGTGAACAAAAACGGAAGAGTAACTTATGACTTTATTCCTAACCTATAAATAAAAATAAGAAGATACTATCGATGATGTCTTGTCTGTGTTTCAACGGAAAGAAGATGCAGTAACTTCTGAGGATAAAGATCCCTAAGCACTCGAAGGCAGAAATCTGACATCCAGCTCAAATGAAGATGACACACACATTCGCTCTCACAACCCCTTTTTACCGGGGGGGGGGTGATTCACTCATCTCACAGATAGAACACAAGGGAAGAACGACCATGCCCGATCCATGGCTCGAACCCGCGACGCCCAGATCACGGAGGAGAAGTCATCACCTTCCAGTTTTAATTCAAATTAGTACATGAGAGATTCTTGCCTAATTCCAAAGACTGGTAAGAAGGCTAGAAAATACATGAATATGTGGTTTAATTAGAATGGCTTATTCTTATTTAAAGGAATGGATAAAAATCTCTGAATTATGAAAGAATCTGAGTTTGAAAGTAGCGGCTTTCAAGTACAATATTATTTCAAGTACAGTATACAGGGTGCCAGAAAATCTCAAAACATAGAAAGTCATGATGTTAAAAATGGGCACCTCTTAACACCTATTCGAAACTTTTAAAGTTTTTGATTTTCTTTTGCAGTGGAACTAAAATTCGGAGGAATATTGAAAATTTCAGGTTCTCGATTACCAAAATGATAGGTGTATGGTAAGGTAAGGTCAGAGATTGAGTTCTTTGTAGCTGGGGGGCCAACCGTCTCGAGGAAGATTTCAGTTCGTTGAATCGGCAGGTGTTAGGGACTGATTTTGATATAAACAGCAATCGGTCACAGCAATTCCGGTCTATATTGCTTCGCTCATTCTTGATGGAGCGGTCGGCTCTACACGAGAAAGAGTGGTTTGGCACGATACACAAACTTTTGCTTTCAGCTGCACTTTAACTTGGTTCCAATCAAAGTGACATTTTATGAATCACTGAAATTTCAAATAACTCTTATTGCCTTTTGGTAGAACCGTTTTTTAATGAAATCTCTCTTATTTGTATAGTTTTTTAGAAAGAACAAACCAGTTGTTTTTTTTTTCTTTTTTTAAAATAGTTTTTTACCAAGAACAAAACGTTTTTTGTATAAAGAGCAAAATGTATAACTAAACGCTTGCTTTCAGCTGCACTTTAACTTGGTTCCAATCAAAGAGACATTTTATGAATTACTGAAATTTCAAATAACTCTTATTGCCTTTCGGTAGAACCTTTTTTGCTTAAATGTCTCTTATATGTCGTATAAAAGAAGAAAGATTTGCGATTTTAGTAAATTTGTAGAATACACCCTACGTTCGAGAAAATCTTCTGGGAATTAAATTGTATGTTTTTCTCTGTTCATTGAGCATGATAACTCAAAATGGAATCGATCTCATCGATGAAATTTTTATATTTGATCCATTATTTTTTATATTATTATTATTATTATTATATTTGACCATTTACTTTTGGAATTCATGTTTTATTTTTTTAAGTATTTTTTTCTCTCTTCATTTGCGTGTATTTCACTTATTATCGCTTATTTAGTGCTCCTTTATCGTGCAACATTATGCGATTTTCTTCTGTAGTTTGTATTCCCCCCAAAACATGTGTTATAAAAAAATTTCTGATTGGCAGCCTATCAAGCAGCTTTAGAACCCTTTGGTATAAGATAACCATAACAGGCGGGATTTTTTTCCCCGACCTTGTCAAAACAATAGAATCTAAAAGTAATAAAGTTTTTTAAATTACCACTAAAAATGTAAAAGGTTTAATTACAAATGGTTTATGAATGGCTTTGCGCTAGTATATGCGACAGACCTTTTACGAACTTCTGGAAAAGAGAGCAGTTTTCGATTACTGCTATGTTTAATGTAAAATTAAAAATAGAATATCATTTTATTTCTTCGGGCATTGTTTTCTGTTTCTCCAACAAATGTCTTCGTAAATGTGTGTTTTAAGGCTAACAAGGACATATTTTATTTTTGCTTTTAGTTTAATTATTGAGAGTGCTCTGTTAGAGGTGATCTCGTAGATTGGCAAATTATAATAGTTTTAAATTTATCTCTGTAATGAATTGAAAACTGTTCAATGATTTTTCTTCTTTGGAAGATTTGACTCAAAATTTGGCACACATTAAATTCATACAGACCAAACATCCTAACGCTGGTGTGGTATGGATTTTTGGATAATGAGGTGGTAGCTGAGGTGTCGTCCTCAATATATGATCCCGGTTCTAAGTTACATCTCAAAACAGTAATAGCATTGCTTTAAAACGGAAAGATAATATAACTAATTAAATCAAATTAAAATTGACTGAAAATTTGATACGGATGAATTTTTTTGTTTGTTTTATTTTTACATAGGGCATTTAAACCAAATAATATTTGCACAGCTCATTGCTTTTTTGAATCGACATATTTTGCGCAATTTAACTGTGAAAAATTAATGCATTGATGCAAGATTTATTACAAATCAATTTGGGAGGAAAGATTTATTAAAATTCGTCACTCTTTCTAGTTATACCATTTGCTCTGTGGTATCGATTATGTAGACAGATATGTTATATAGACAAACACAGACACATTACCGGAGACTCAACTTTTTGACACATATTGCAGTAAACTCAATGCAGACTTAGAACTTTTATGATAAAGCCGTGCATTTCATTTGTCTGTCGAGATAATTCTGTTCCTTGAGAGACTGTGCTTATAAGGCAAAGCATTGACAGACATCATTTCATTATTTTTTCCAAACTTTTTTTAATGCATTTTGATGTAAAGATCATAAATTGAATTTCATTCATATATATCATTCAATTTTTGTACGATTTTGTTCACGTATTTCCATGAATAATTTTGTAAGATTTAGAAATATCTGCATTTTCATAACAAACTCCCAAGATCGAATTTTCTGAGCATTGCTGAACTTACTGTTTCCAGGCTTTAAACATTTTCCAAGACTTAATATCTAGAAATTTCGTAAGTTTTCTATCTTGGACGCTTCTCAAGATAGAGTAAGAGAGTCAATTTGAAATTATATCTTAAATGGCAATTCTATATCTACAGAAACCACCAAACCAAAAAGAAAATTGATAAATCCATTTCTATTAAGAAATGCATTCTGTGTAGATATCATTGTAATATATATATATATATATATATATATATAATTACGGCTGATATAATTTTCAAAAAAACCATTTTAGATTTGTTCCTACTCACAAATCAAATAAAAGCATATTTGTAAAAAGAATTGTTTTCTGTTGAATTTAATAAACTTTTCAGAGGGCAAAAATACGATATTCAGCCTGATAACAATTATATTTCGATTTTAATGCAAAAAGTAAAAGTAACGCCGCAATCACGTGGCAAGCCGATCCGGTGAGAGCTTTAGTGAATTGGGGGACACAAATCAGAATGCTACGAAAAGGGAATTCAAATTTATTCAAAGCAAAAGGAAATATCAGTTTATTTTTTATCGTTAAGTTTAAGATTATTTGAAGCATTTACATTCGTCTTTTAATTATTGACCTGTGAAGTACTTTTAGAGCCACCAAAATAGAGACGAAAGTGTACAAAATAAGAAAGAAAGAAAAGAAAATGTACTCTGTTCTCACGAGGACTATTGTTTCCTACTCAAAAGGGAAGTATTTCACTCGAAAAATGACTCGGGTGAGAGAAAAAACAATCGCTCAACACAAAAAATGGTTTGTTTGTAACATAAAATGTATAGTTATTTGTTTGAGAAAAGTCACACAAAGTTCTCTCATGCACTCAACACGGGGGGCAAAAGGGAGTATATTGATATTTGGGTAAAAATGGTAGGCAGTTGTAGACCGGCAAACTAGCCAATCAGCAACTAGGATAATCAATGATGCCTTGAAACAAAAACATTTATAAAAAGAGGTTTCAAAGTAGACGAATCGTAGCACCTTTATGACAGAACTGAATAACTTAGATAATTAGCTTATTTTTATTTCTACATCGTCATCAATTCGGGGTTTTTTTAAATTTCTGGTCCCTTGAATTTTTTTATTGATACATGTTAGATAATATTGCAGTGTGTCCATAATGATATTTTAAAATCTAATTTGAATCTTAGTTAATTTTCAAATTTTTAACTTAATTTATCCCATATTTATTCTAAAATGTTCTCTTATTTCCTGACCCAATTCCCCTTTTTTATTTAATTAATTATACACGCGCTTATTTAAGCATTTTCTCACATTTCAAGTGATGGGATAAAATTCCCTAATGCTTACTTTTTTTAAAGTTACCTAAGTTTCCCTATCCTAAATTGGTATGTATCTAAGAAATCCCTATCAAAATCTCATAGTGTAATCACTGAAAGGAAAAATTCGTCTTTTGTGCTCTTGTACCGCGATGTAAATCAACGTATCTTTTAACGCATTAATGCCTACTGTCCCAGTTTTGGAACACCCCTCACTTCAAATCATTGTTTATCATATTTTTTTACCTAACATATAGAAATTTCCTCCAAACGTTCCTTCGATGACGTTGTATATGAGCAAACAAGGTATTTAACTATTAACGCAGTAAAATTATTCTAATATTAGGATGTACACTTACAAGAATAGGGTTGCCCTTCTTATTGTGTTCCCTGAGGGTTTCAACAGTAAACTCACTTCTTTCTATTATTTGAAGGTGCTTTTTCAATTTAGTGAGTGTTCCTTCTTATATTGCTGATTTGGATTTTATATTCTTGTGATATCAGGTTTACTAGGATTTTTTTGACTGGACATTGAATTCACTTATTTTATAAGTTTAGTTTAGTTAAGTTTAGTTTAGTTATATTAACGTCCCGTTTAAAGCAACACGAGGGCTATTTTGGGACACTTATTTTATAAAGTCTATATTACAATATATGATATGTAAGATTTTAATTTAGTGAGTAGTATTTCTACTTTCTTATATCAACGAATTTGATTTTATGGTTTCATTTTTTTCTGGTTTGCTGTGATTGTTTGACTTACCATTGTATAAAATTTGTCTTTTCTTTTATGATTAATCTTATCTCCAAAACCTCAATATTCTGGGATTTCCGGGTCAGGTGGGGTCCATTTCTTGACGAAAGTCAGAACCTTCACAGAAAAAATCCCTGATTTGAATCCCTGTCTGAGGGTGACCCTTGAGAAAGTCCTGAGACCGGATTCTTTTTTAATTTTGATTCCTTGGCTGTAAATGTTTCAATTGTACTAATATTTATTCTAAGTTGTTCAGTTCATTTGTGTTTTAGTAGTAGCATCATTAGCGCTCGCTAAACATAATGTATATTTATTCTAAATGCTCAACAAATTCCGTAGGTGAAGTTCATACATTTCTTTGTCTCTGGATTTACATATATATGTAATTTCTGAATTACTATTTCTGTTAAATACCACCCTGCTTCATATCCACAGTTATCATGAATATTTCTTTTTAAGCCCTTAATTTCCTCCCACGCTTAATTGCTATTCAACGAACCAAATAAAAAAACACAGCAGTAATTGCTAATTTTTTTATATTTTACATAATTTATTATATGTATTATCATAAAATTTTAAAGTTTTTATTAACAAATATTATTTTATTATTCTTTAAAACTTCACTGTTTAGTTATTCACTACATACAATTCATTAAAATTGTTAACTATAATGAATGAATCACTCATTGTTTATTTGAGTTCATCGTTTCCTTTTTCTGCATTTTAGTGCGCATTAGTTTTTTTTTTTTTTTTCTTGGCTCACATTTTTGGAAAAAATGATGTGGTTAATTTAGTAGCAATCAAATGAGTCGAACTCCGCTGTTTTCATTATTTTGCCTTATTTGGAAACAAAATCACGCTTTAATAGATCTGTAAATATATCAGTGACATCATAAAATGAATAAATCGAAAACGAGATATTTTTCAAATACGAGGATGAGAAATAAAAATTATTTTCTTTGTTTGATTGTCACAAAAAATCAGAAAATTCAAGTAGAGATGAATTTGGAATCATTTTTGTTATTTTTTTGTTATTATTATTTTTATTTTATTAATTTATTTTTAATTTATAGAAGTTTTGATAATTTGATGTACTGCAGTTTAACTTATTTTTTATAAAGTCATTTAAGGTATCCAACTACGTTCAAAGGAAAATTTTTGAAAACTTTTTTAAAAAATTATTTTAAACTATGATTTTTAGATGCATTATCAATTATAATATAAAATACTATAAATACAAAAAAATATTTGAAAATAGGATATCGTTTTAGGAATAGAAAATTTTGTAGCAAATTTTAAGGAAATTGAACCAAAAAATTTAGCACTCTGCACAAAATTGTAATTCAGCAATCCTATTTTTCTTTGTGCACAAGTTTTGGAATATATTAATAAATGAAACAAACCAAAATCTAAGGAAAAGCTTGGGATGCAAATAGTTCATGGGTAAAAATACACGTATGTATGAATTTTTTCAATAAATTTGCACAATTTTTCTAAAACTCCTATAAATAAAAAAGCATTTCACCTACAATAAAAATTTCGATCCATTTCATTGCCCTTATGATTTAAAGAAATGTTTCTGTAAGTACCTCTATTCGTTTTTGAGATGTTAGCGGTGAAACAATTTTTATGAAAATTAGTTCTGAGTACGCTGAAGTGAAAGACAGCTGAGAAATATTTGACCCTGGATGAAGCCTTTTTCCAGAACAGATAAACCGTTTTGGAAAGAGCTGTACGAAATAACAGTTTTAAAAAATTCGCTAATGTTGTCGATAAACAGTGTTTTTAACGTAGTCGGATACTTTAAATAATACTAAACATTTTGATTTGAATGTGAAACAAATATTCTCTTTTTATAAATCCTGAATTTGATATACGTTACTTCTTTCTTATGTAACGAAATTCTTTGTAGGTGCAATTAATGCAATGTCTTTCTTTGCAATACAATTGTCACTCCTTTCTTGATGTGGCAGAATTTTGAAATTGTGTTTTCTGTAATTACTTTGTACTGTCTGTGACTATACATAACTCCAATCTTTTAAAAATATATTTGCGCTCTATCAATTGATTTTTAATGTCATTTTATGGCACCAATAAATAGTGTATTTAGGATAAATTTCATTTTTCATTTCAGCCATTTTAGTTTTGCTCGCAATAATAAATATTTATTTTAGAATTTTTTTCACTCCATTTTCCTTTAATAAAGATAATACAGATATATACTATTTATTTTTCTCTCTGGTATACAAAAATATGAAGTATTGTAATCATTAAAGTATTTGATACCAAATTCTTTATGATTTAGTCGTCTTCGAATCTGTGCTTAGTTTATTTGAGTTAGTTACGCTAATTTTAAGCCCTTTTGGGATCAATACTTTCGTCATTTTAGGACAGAGCTCGAATTTTGAAATGTTATCATAACTAGAAAAGCATTTGCACTACGCCCCCCCCCACCAAACATCGGCGCTACACCAACGAATTCACCTTTTTCCCACAGCCCTTCCGAATAACTTCATTTTAGTCCGATTGGGAGTGCGATAACTGAAAACTAATTTGAGCTAAAAAAATGAAACTTATAAGTGAATATTATTTTATGAATCTAAGTATGATCTTATAAATGTGTAAGATATTGTTGAATGAATATGATACCATGAATAAGTATGATCCTATGAATGAAAATGACATATAAATGAACGTGATATGATGAATGAGTATTATATATGATGAATGAATGTGACTTATGAATGATATGAAATGATGAACGAGTATGGCATGATGAATGTCATACTCGTGTCATACTAATTTTATAGTCATGTCATTCACGATATGATGAATGAAAATGTCTATAAAAGTTCGCACACATGGCAAATGAGTATGATATGATTAATGAATATGACACGATGAATGAAATATGTCTTATGAATCAGTATGACATGAGGAATGAAAATGTTATATCATTTAATATGATATGATGAATAAATGTGATCTGACTCTAAATTTTTAGATTTTTGTAAAATGTTGGACAAAATCCATTTATTGGGAAAATTTTCGGTCAAATGATCCTGGTATAAATGAACATGATAATTGGAAAACGATACAAAAAAATGCCGAAATTTAATACATCATTTTATTATCAAATGTAACTTTAAAAAGCATCATATACATCAAATTTTTAACTGAAACCGTCACCATTTTTCTGTCATTTAAAAGCAATAACTCAAAAATACAATGGTGTAGATAAAGAAATTCCGCTTGTGTATCGAAAATTGCGATTCTCCATCAAATTTTGATTTCATTCGATCTAGAAGGATGCGTCTAAAATGCTTTCCTGTCATTCTACGCTATGGGGGGGGGGGGGGAGAGTACTCTGTGCTGTCTGCCTCCGCAATACCCCAGCGTCTGATTTGGAGGGTAATAAAAGTTCTGATACGCGGGACGTTCACAGCCTTCGCCAATGTCCATAGGGTTTGTATATAGGGACAGGGAATAATATTTTGATAAGGGAAAAGATTTTGGAAGATTTCTTTCACTGGTGTTCCATTTATTTTTGTCACAATTGTTCAAATGGCAAAGGTGTCAAAAAATGAATAAATTACAAAAGAAAAAGAAAACCATGTTTGTTACCTTCTTACAATTTGCTTTTATTGATCGGGATGATACAAATACCTTCCCAAATACCTTCTCAACATTTTCGTTTCAAAATTATATATTTATGCATATTTTTCTGCCTGCGAAACAAGTTGATAGGTAAAATAATTTCATATTTAATCGTAATAAACTTTTAATTTTTCTTTCGTGAAATTAGTTCATCTTTAATCATTGAAAACATAACCACGAAATAAATTATAAATATAAATCAAGTTTTTTCAATATTTTAAATGCCTCGAAATCAGTAAGATAAATTCGATGGATCGGAGTTGAAATCGGATTGTTGGCATTGAAATATATTCAGCGAACTGGTCTCCTTGGGCTTTCCTCGTATATTTTCTCATACAGATATTTCCTTCTTTCCCAACAAAAAAATGCTGACCTTCGACAAGGTCGTGAATGTTTACATTTTTATTTTCAAAGTCCCACACGTGAGCATTTTGTGCTTTTGTAATATAGTAAAGAAACCGACATTTGTAAATTATTACCGCATGTCATTTGGTGGGCAATAGTGATAAAAGGGCCTCTTGTCATGCCATCTTTTTTTAATGACGATAAACTGCAGAGATGTGATTGATATACGAGTACTAAAGTAAACGAATATGTATTTTTTCTTACCAGTTGCAATCGAAATTGGATAGAAAGTCACAATTTTAATCACAATATCATATATTTAATCCAATCCTTGCATTTCTGAATTCATTGCGTTTACAGTCCGATTATTACGTTCACATACATGCAGAAGTACTGTCGGACGGATGATCAACCTTTTCGCAAATGTGATATAGATCTACGCAGTTAAATTTAGGAACTAAATTTTAACCCTCTATTTCTTTTCGATTTGCAGCGAGTTAACTTGTACTTGGATGTCTAGACAAACAGTTTTCGTCTGAATGGATTTCATTCAAAATTCGATAGAAATCTTCAAATTTTATACAAATACCATTTGCCAAATTTCGTTCAGTTTATTTAGAGTTTTTTTGCAGCAAAATAGACATGATTTTTAAAAATATTACTTTTTTCTAGATTCGGTGAAATTAAAAAGTGTAGATTCGTAGAATTTAATTTTTTCAATTAAAAATGTTTTTAATTGTTTTTTTTTTCTTTTCGGCGATTGTAGTATGTACGTTTTTATATCTATTATACACAAGAATGAAAAAAAAATGACTTTTCGAGAACTAAAAAAATGAAACCAACAAATCTGATGACATCTTTATGTACCGTTCTATTCCATTTCAAACATTTCTTTCAATCAAAATCATCATTACTTTGGTATTTCATTCTTTTGCATATTGAATATTCTTTTAACTGATAATATAAGACATGTTTGATCTCCATTTTTACTCATTTTCATATCCTTCGGAAAATATCAGCTCAGCACTGTTCATCGGTGCAATTAAAACGGTTAGATATGACGTAAGAGCACTTGCAGAAAAATTCGAATAAATAAGTACCCAAATTTGTACTGAATAAATCCATGGGTAGCAAAAAATTAAACCTATTGTCTAATTAAATTTAATAAATACTATCTAATTAAACCTATTGGACTGCTATAAATAAATTTATTACCGGAATTGCTTCTACTAAATTATTTTAATGATAATGCGTAGATTCCGTTATCCGTCAATTTAAGTGAATCAGTAGAAATGCCGGTTTATCCGATTTAAAATTAGACGATCTTATTTAATTCCCAGCTAGCTGGTACCCGGTACGTTGCTGCCGTAGTAGAAATAATCTTGGCATTTGAAGTAGTTATCTTGTTTAATTAAGAATGGTAAGAAGAATTGTATTTATTTTCTTTTCGGCAATGAAGACATTCATTGAAATCGGAGGATATATAAAGCAGAAGACCCTATATTCAAACCCTATAGGACCGGTTCCCCTCAAACTTTCTCGCGCACTCTCTAATAAAACTGTTACCATAGAGAAAGACTTACATTGCATTTACATGCCATAGCTCCGAAATATTAACTTCTAGCTTCAATTTAGTATTTTTACTGAATCTCCCTGGCGAGTTCTTTGGCGGTTAATCCATGGTGGATAGATGCGGTCAATAGATTTGAAAATATTGGTTATACTTCTTTCGATTATTGCATTATGCCTATAACACCTTCGCGTAAGGGTAAGCAATAAGTATCAAAGTTTTATCGGAATCGGATGAGCGATACGGCAGCGCATAAGAGACAGACAGACTTTTTATTTCTATAGATGCCATTCAACTGCTCTCATTTTAAACGTGATTATGGGTGCAGTTTAGCTGCATCAGCGCCCCATTTTAAAGCAGCACCCGAGAATTTTTAGGATCGTCATTTTCAAACCGCAGTCGTAATACGAGGCAACACTTGTAATGGCGCATTCTTTTCCAAATTATCGCGCTACCGTAACACTGGACCACAGAAGTTCTCAGTCATTGTGAACAAGTTTTACTTCAAATTAATTAGAAAAAAAATAGAATATGAAATAAGATGCAAGAAATCTTTATAATTCATCTTATAAATTATCTTAAGAAAAGCTGTTTTGCAATTAGAACAGTTTTAATTTCAAAAAAATTAATTGATCGGTAGCCGTACGGTTCCTAAAATTTTTTATACTGATTTCTTTTTAATTTTGTACAAAAAAAAATAATTTTAAATATACAAAATTGTTATACCAAAGTGTATAAGCTTCTTATATTAATTTAAAATGTTGAATACATTATTAAAACCTTTTGCTAAATTACCGTTCATAATACGATAGAAAAACATTTCTTTTGTAATGCAACTGTCAATCTTATCTTTTACTAGTTGATATATCCAACGTCGCTCGGAATTAAAATCCTTTCTTGTAAAATATTTTTAATGTAAAAACTATCTTTATAAAACTCTATAACATGAAAAATTCCTTTTATATCCTGAAACTATTTTTAATTAAAATCAAAATATCAAGTAAACCAGACAAGTTTTAAAAATCGACTACTGTTCATTTTCTTCACAAGTTTAAATGGCACTGCACATTTTATTCACAAATGCCAAGGAATAAGAAAGATTACCATCGTTTGAGTTAAAATGAAGAACTCAAAACTTTCTTTTAAGCACGCTTAAAATCACTACTTTCAAACCAATAACAGCATTATAAAATGTTGTATTTAAAAAATAAAGGTAAAATATTTCTAAATTTTAGAAAAATGGAATTCCGCTAAGCCACTGATAATATTTTCGTTTGTCCATGGGCGCTGAGATTCCTGGTTATGAATTCCATTGGTTACAAAATTATTCTAAATCAGAGCATTCATATTTGTTAAGATGATTCTGTTTAGAAATTTTAAGTCTTGGTATCGCCACTCTGTAAAAGTTACTTTTTCTATTTTAACCGTTTTAAAATTGGATTATGATATATTTGCATTATATCTTTGGAAAATAAGGTTAATTTTAATTTTTAAACTACTATTTTCAAGCCTGTTCCTATCTCCAATAGCCCAAAATGTCCTCATAAATTCAGACTTTTTTTCCAATATTTTTTAATTACAGCTAATCATTTTGTATGCTTTTTAAACAGGGATTATTGTGAGTACTTGTTATGCTCATTAGCTATCCAACTTTTGCATGAGAGGACAACAGTTCAAAGAATCTTCAAACTGTTGGTTAAAAGGCTAAAAAACCCTTCCCATCATTTCTTTTAATATTTTTAAATTTCCAGGACTTTGTAACATTGTGTTAAACAGGCTATCCATAATGAGTCTCCCTCTACTCTGAGTTCGACACACTCCGATATGTAGTGATAAACCGAGCCCACTTCACCACTTATACATCAGTAGTCTGGCATCTTTCCGAATCTAAAGTTAGTTTAGAGTAATTATATTAACACATTAAACGCGGGGGATCTTGACGAAAGTATAGGTAACGCGGCGTTTCCCGTCTTAGAGCGGGCGATATTTTGTGTAATCATAAAAATAAATAAATTTAGACTTAAATCGTAATACTACGACTCCCGCCTTTAATGTGTTCACGTCCAGTTGTAAAGCAACACTAGGGTAATTTTTAACCCCCGCCATATAATGAGGACGACGATTGAGCTGGCACCCTTCTCTCCACACCACACTAAGCCACGCCAATGAGGGGGAACTCTAAGCCTCACGGATTTAACCGGCAAAAGACCCCTTTAAAAGGCGACTTTTCGGTGGAATCATGTCTCGAACCTGAAACCCTCCGGTTCTGAAGCCGAGGGCCTTCCGAATCTATGTAAGTATTCATAAAATCTTACATGTCTCAATATAATTTGAATCGAATCCTAGTTCAGACATGTTTATTCTTTTTCTGTGGTCTATCTGTGAACGTGGCCCCCTTTAAAAAGCAGTTGTGCAAACGAATGTGAATCAAGACGTGCCTAAGTCATACTTTTAGCATTAGTTGGCGCTACTGAAAAAAAACCGAGATGCTCACCCGAATGAAATCGCTGACAGATCACTGTCAGCGACCTTGTAAAATGCCATAAGTAACAGCACAATAACAACTATTATCGGTTGAAATATTCCTTTTATAACTTCCAGTCAAACTACTTGTGGTAAAAAAATGAAACATGAGAACTGAGAAATGCAATCAGAAATTTATTTATTCACACAAATCTTTCAACAAAAAATGAAAATAAATATGATAAAAACAAACAAAATTAACGACCACGTTTAAAACTAACATCGAGCTGCTGACTACAACAGATGCATCAGATTCTAAAATGCTAGAACATCAAAGGAGTCGAATATTACAAGATAGCTGCTATTTGTTTAGCTTTATAGAGTAACAATTGCCTTTTCTCAATTTAACAATAACTAATTAACCATTGCATTAAAAAAAGGTAAAAACTGCCAATATTTTATTGTAAAAACTGAAAAACAGAAAATAAAACAAAATCTCTTATTATAAAATACAAAGTAATTGGAAATTAATCACTGAGTTTTAACTCGCAGCATTTCATAAAGTAACACTGTAAAATTTAACAAAAGCACGGTAACAAAGCAATTACATAAAAATTTACAAAAACCAATAATTTTAATTCTAGTAATTATAAATGTTTTATATACATTTCATATATGGTAGTCTTTCCTCTCCCCGCGGCCATAGAAGCATATCCTTTTCTATGTTCGTAAAAAAACATTGGTAAAGAAGTTCATTGCCCATAGATTGAAATGAAAAATTACACACTGGGTTTTAACTCTGTATATTTCACAAAATAATCGAACAATTATAACAAACATTTTATAAAAATTGTAAAGGAATAAAAATCGTATTCTAATAATCATAAATGTTCTATATATCTTACAACTGACATATAATACACATTTATATAATAATTTTTTCTCTCCTTTAGGGCATAGAAGCATATCATTTTCAATGTTTATGAAAAAATCATTTGTAAGCAGTTCGTTTAACAGAGATTGAAACGTCAAATTATATACAATATAATGTCAAAACAAAAATCGTAAACCATAATATAAGGTTATCTTGAAACCACCGTAAAAGGATCACATCATCGGAACATATTGACCCATTTAATAACCTCAGTGAAATAAGCTTCTTTTCCGTTATTTTTAAATCGAGAATGAATTTGCTTTGCTCTCTATACGATAACTCAAGAACAAAAAAAGTGCAATAAAAATTTAAAAAATTATAATCTATTCTCCCATTAATTCTGGTTAGCATTGCAGGGAAATTCATATTACCAATGTTATTTCATTTCAAAACGTAATGATTACCTGTAAGAACCTGTGTAATTATAACTACTGCTCTTTCTCTCTATGAAATGAAAAAAGAACTGATTGCCAGATTTTTAAATCTGTTTAAATTTTTTTTATATAAAACAAAATATTGGCCTTTTGAACACGTTTTTCAACCATCTGTTCATAGCAGAAACAAGTTTTAGCATCAAAATCATGCTAAAAGGAATAAAAACCTTAAATATTATTTAATAATATTTACAGATAAAATGGATTATTCTTTTTTAATATTTAACTCCAATAAACTTTTCCTTTGTCAAAATAAATTTATGGAATAAAATTGCATTTTTAAATGAACAAACCTGAACATGAAGAATAGTGAATAAAAATATTACATATTTGAAAATATTAATAAAAATTTCTAATCAATTTACATCCTATATGGCAGGGGATAGAAGGCATATCAACATGTGACATTTCAAGATATTGATTATCTGATTTTTAAAAAAATTCTATTCGAAATTTGTACTTTGAAATGTTTAAATACTTTCCTCCAATTCTTAAATTATTCTGTTATGATTTATTAAAATATATAGTAAAAACATTTTCACAAAACGCAAAGTAAAAAAATAAAATACATATAAAAAACAATACAAAATACCAAATGCATGCACAAACAGCACCGATTAGAAAACGTCACAAGAAATTTCTTACTTTTTCAATTATTTATAAGACAAAAACATAACTGAACAAAAGTATAAGGCTGTATAAATTCTATAAAATAAGAAAAATTGATTTTAAAAAATTAGGACTTAGATAATGAATAAAATGTCACCAATTCATTTATTTCAAGTCAAATGGAAAATTCGATAAAAAAATCTATGCAAAATCTGCAAATATATTAACTTCTTAGTAACAGAATCTCATCGGATAATTGTTAAGAATTTCGTATTGAAATTATTAATATCAAAATAGCTTTTAATTTATTGGAAGAATCCAAGAAATTTTCACAATGTTTAACAGTTCTGCAAATCTCTATATTTTGCAATATTGTTCTCAAACATTTTACACGAGCTATTAAAATATTTTTTCTGAAAATCGCGTAATATCAGTTAATGATATTACACGATATTAGAAACTCGCTTTCAAATCTTTATAAATATTAAAATTTTAAAGTAAATGTAATAGAACTAAATGAGTTCCTGCTCTAAGACAATGACATAATAAAAAATCTTTCTATTACTTTTGTTATATAAATATTTGTGGCATTTAAAATAACAAAATTAAAATAAAGCATTAAAAAAATTTCCAGGCATTCATTTAAAATAAATGCCATATACAAAATTAAAAGTTCACGCAGGTCACATTTTAGTTTGTACGCTGGAGTCCATTTTGAAGCTTGAAGAAATAAGAGTCCAATACGTCTACGCATAAAAAAGAATTTGTTATTTCAGGTGTCAGGACAACTGTTATAAACTATGACATCAATCAAAACACAGAGATAAATTCAGGATCATTTTGGCTTCAGATTTCCCATGAGATCAAGAAGAACATCCATGTAGTCTGAAAATGAACGTTCTATTTTCATTTACCCCCGAAGTAGTTGTAGTTCAGAAGCAGCCGATTGGATGGTGGTCTGTAATCGATGAATTGCGGCGATGTTTGGTACAGATACCCACGAGGAAATATCACAGCTTCTTTGGGTTTCAGAGACCTCTGCAAATAATCAAAGCAGATTTTTTTTTATTAAAATGACGATATACAAATGTAAACACGCCGGGAAGCAAGCACATAATCACGCATAACTTTTTTCTGCTAAGCCTAATTACATGATGGACGCCATCTTGGAATTCAAGCAAAAGTTTCTACTGGAATGAAAAAAAAAAAAAGGAACCGAAGTGAGAATTGAGACGCGCCGATTAACATCATGCAAGAAGTGAGTCGAGCAGAAAAGGGAAGGCAAAAAATGATCGCATCTCCCCGGCTTTTTAAAAGACAAAAAACAGAAGCAGCCCACCTGATAATAAATTACAAGGACGATGGAGAGAAGCAAAACAAAACTTCATATTCCACACTTCCACACATTCACAGAGATGAAACTTCGGTTGATTATGAATAACACCAAAATCTGGAAAACACCCATCACCTGTTAGAATAATAGAAACATGGATATTACAAGAATAAGGATAAGTTAAAAAACGTTAAATAAAGTTAATTTAGTACCTTTATTTCACGAAATGGACGAAATCACCAAAACGATGGGAAAATAACCGATATATTTTTGGTGGTTGTCTTTTACCCTTTTTTTCCATAAAATGCGACACGCAAAAGTGAAAGTCATAAACATACCTGATTTCTTAATTAAAATATTAAGACAAAATATTTCATAAGAAATAAGAATTTCACAGTACATTTTTTTCTTCATTATATCATAAGAAAAAATGTACAGTAAAGTTCTTAAGTATTTTATAAGAAAAAATGTACTGTATTTTGCTATATTGCATGAAACTGTGTTGATTTTGTTTAAACTACTAATTGTTGAAAGAAATTTAATCATTTAAAACTCACAAATATATAATTAATGGCAATAAAGTTACTGTATTTTAATAAGTTAGTTTTATAACAAATATGAAACTAATTAATCGATTATATTATATTTTAAATAAATATAATATAATTAAAAATAAAATATAATCGATTAAAGAAGTATAAACTTTATTTATTTTTAATACAATCCATAAAATATGAAAATTTAATTGATAGCTTCAATAGGAGTTATGCAACATGGTGAAAAATTCAGATCATGAATTTCCTGTGCCATCCGATGCAACCAGCCAGTTTTAACCCTGACAGATAAAGTGAGTGAACGTAAGTTAGGTCGGCAATATTTTCAAAGCTTGTATTTTTATATATTATAACTGTATGTAGACATTGCCTCTCTAGCTTTTTAGAATTTCGTTACAAGTTCTGCTCAGTTAGCAATTGATAAACGTAGATTAGTTCAGTTATAACTACCGTCATTTTTACGTTTAAATCTATGAAAAAGAATCGATTCTTTAAAGAAACTTTATTGTTAAATTTATAGCCATTTTCAAGTACATAAATTGATCTATATATTGTAAAAAGATTTACAGTCGGAAAATAATTACTGTAAAAAAAAATTGAAACACAGATATTTGATAATATTTAGCTCTACTTTTGAAGCATACAATTCTATCTTTCAAATCGTCAAATCTATCCTTAAAACTTTTAATTCTGTTTTTTTTCTTTCTAAACAAATTACATTTTCTCTAATTTTATGTTATTATAAATTAGGAATATATAAAACTATAATTAATTTTTTTTGTTTTTAAATATTTATTATGAAAAGCGTATATCAATAAAATTTAAAATTTAAAAGAATTCTTTCAACAAATTTCTAGGAAATCGATTTTAATATTTTTTTATAAATTGGAAAATTCTAAATTCGCAAACGAGGTTAAATTCCGAAATCCTTATAGTTACAAATTCGCTAAGAAATGTATGTAGTACATAACTATTTTGTAATAAATGTTATTTCTTACCAGTGAAATTCATTTCTCTAAAAGATCTTCCACTAAGTTTGTAAAAATATATTGAAATTTTATCTGACGGATTAAAAACATTAATAAATTAATTTGATACATACGTCTTTGAATATTTTACTTCTTAAATTACATTTAAGTATGGGTGATTTCCTATGTCCCTTATCTATTATTTAAGGGAAAATAAATTTAAAGCATTTAATAAAAATTACGTTTAATATTAGCTTAAAATTTAATTGATTGACATAAACTTCATTATCTTGAATTTATATCACCTCTAGATAATATTTGTATTTTGCCTAACTGTTTAGAAAAAAAGTGTACCATCACACAAAGTGTAAAAAAAAGTACGTGAAAAGTTTAATTTGAATGATTCCCTGATTACCATCTCTTTCAACTAACAACGGATGCCAAACAGAGAATATAAATAAGGTAACTGCTAATGTAAACAATGCGAGATAAGTGACTTCCAATACCGGGTTAAGGAAGAGCTCATTAAACACTGTAAGTCTCTAAGCGTTTATTCCATACCTCAAATAATCAAAACTATTTTTTTTATTGTTAATTATCTCTAAAATCATAAGTGAAATAATTTTAAGTAGAAACTTTTGGCAAACTGAAATAGCAAAACATTCAGTTTATCACTATCTAATACAAATTAATTTTAAATATTGCTTATAAAAACAAAAAAAATTTTTAAAGAAATTTTAAATGAAATAAAAAAAAATTGAAATAATGCTTAGTTACAGGACTTTAATTTTTTAAATTCTAAAACACCATAATTTTTTTATAATTAATAATATTAATATAAAATTTGCAAATCGTAATTACGAATACTATCAGAATAGTGTTACAAAATAAATTTAGTAGATACTTTATTTCAATTTGAATAAATTTGATTACACAACTTCTATAATTAAATCAGAGCAAAAAATCAAAAGAATTTGAAAATTTCGCAGAAAAGAATTTTAGGGCAATCGGTTTCTAAATTTGTAATTTCTTACCGGCAGTCATGTACTTTGCCTGCTTAATAATCCGCTTACGATCAGAATTCTATATATCACAGAATGCTATAATAATATCACAGCCTTTTATATTAATAATTTTACCACAAAATTCATTTTCTCTGGACTTAAATGAATTCCATCTATTTACTATAATCATAAATCATATCAACTATCTTGTTTTTTGAGATGCGCCACTTGGCATCCTTTGGCGATATGAAAAGATATCAATTAATTGGACACTATGAAATTGAATTTTAATAAATGATTTTTTGTATTGTAAACTTCTATAGAAACTTGTAAAAAAATGAAAAGCTTCAAATTAATTCTGTGTCAGATAAAAATAATATAGGTTTAAGAAAAATTCAGCTAAGCTATCTTATTATTATAACAACAAAAATGTTAAATTCTAAATTTTGAGCAGTTTTCAATATCCAATTTGATTAAGTAGAGATTATTTAAAAATTATAATTTATGTTTGTGAATTAAAGTATTCATAATAAATATTAACTCACTCTTCTGTAACATCTGGTGCTTCTTAAATACTTCCTGAAGATCAATTAAAAAAACTTCTGTATGAATATAAATCTGGTTTATATATATTTTACAAATACTTACGGATGAAAGAATGTAAATTGAAATATTTAACTTGGATATTAAAATAACATTTAAAAATGGATTGTAAAATAATATTAAAAATTTAAGAACTTTTTCAATTTTTCCTATTATTAGGTATAAAATTTCTCATTTCCCTAATTAAATATTAAAATATATTAAATTATCTTTTGGTACTGTTTTATTAGTTTCGATTCTACCAGTCATTACTGATTTCTTCACAGTTAATTTCAATAGGAACCGTTATTCCAAAATTCACTTACATATCTATTTCCAAATCTCTTCAATCATGCCTTATTAATTTTCAAATCTGAATGAATAAATTGCAATTTCTATGTAAAGTTACATTATTTACCTGCATTCTTTAATGTAACATTATGAAAATAATAATTCATTAATTTAGATTTATAACTTTAGATTCGCTGCTATTTTTCTTTTTTTTCTGTTGCGATTAGTTTCTTTTCTTTTTTAAAAAACTTTTTTAGCTTTTTTTTTAATTTACCAAAGTAGAAGTGCTCATCTTTAGAGAATTTTATTTAAAAAATTAAATAACTGGAAATGCGTATCTTGAAATTTAAAATAAATATCCGAAAAATCAACACTTGCTATTTAATTTATTTCATAAGTTATTGCATATTTATGCGATAAATAATGATCATCATGGTATCTATAATAATGTTTATGTATTATCAAGTGATAACTATCCCATTAAAAATTTTATTTATTTACTTAAATAACTATCAATAGTTAAAATTAATTGGAATTCAAAACTTATTCTCCAAAATTTCTTCTAAAAACATTTGTCTATATATGCTAAATATCATCTCTTTCCACAAATATGATTCTTTATCCAAATGAAAATGAGAATTTTTAATTTAGGTAAGTAACATTTTTAATTTTAAAAAAATTATTTGGCATGTTTTCACTTATGCTTTAACTTTCATCTGAATAAAATGTTTATCAAATTTTTAGCAGATTGAAAAACAAATACATATTTTACAAAAAGAAAAAATATTCTTTTTAAAAATTACTTTATTTAATAATTTAGATAATTGTCATATGAAGTTTAGCAGCTAGAATATGTTCATTAGTTTGTAATTTTTTGTTAAATAATTTTAGAAAACGATTTTTTTCTTGTAGGATAATTAATGCATGCAGTACCATAAATTGCTAAAAGCAAAACAAAACTATATCTATGAGTATCAAAAAAAAGAATGTATGTTTCAAACAATTTACATTTTAATTTATAGAAAAAAACGATTAAAGTTTCAATCAAATTTCAAGATATGATTACTAAACAACACTCTGGGCAATTAACATGTCTAAAGAACATTTGAAACATTTATCTTTTTATTCCTTTTATATTTTAAACACTTCACGATTAAATTTTTTGTCCCAGTGACCTAATTTCAAAATTTTAATCACTGCAGTTATGAATTGTTTTATCTTGAAACAAACAAAAAATGATTATTCAAAAACTTGCAAGTTAATGAAAGAAAATTGTGGCCTAATAATGATATTTAATTTTTTTTAAATTTGAAAATAGAAGGAAAATAAGTTTTTGTACACGTACATTAACAAATGTATCAGTCCAATTTTAATTTAACTTTTTTTTCATAATTTGGTTATGTGATTATTAAAATCTCACTATTTAAGTCAACGTGACATATTCTCCCATGAAGATAAAATTCTTCAATATACAAAACACACATTTATTACACACACACTTTTAATGCAGTAGTACACAGGTTACAATAACAGGGGTTAGTGACAAAGTAATGGAAATTGTTAGTAGGAGGAAGTAATAGCACATGCAACCAAAAAATATCACTTAACAATAGACAAAAAAGGTATGTGCTGTACAAAAAGAAACAAAGAACGTGCAGAAAAGTGACAAAAATATACATAAGCATTTATGAGCACTTTGAAACATTCAGTGTTAAATGCATGCAATGAAAACAAATGAATATTTAGAAAATATAGGAACTGTATTGTTAAGTTAGAAATAGAATAAAATATACATAATAAAATAGGTTTATGTTATCTGCAAGAAATTTACATTGCATTATCATGTTTTGTAATGTTGAAAAAGTGTAATCATTTGCCTAATTTTTGGGCAAAAATAATAATATTAACAAAAAAATTCTGAATCATCTCTTATTCTAAGATTACACAAAGTATGCTGAAAGCTCTGGCATTGTGTCATCTCGCATAACAGTTTTGCTATTATTCAATTTAATACATTAATAAGGAAAGTTTAATCATGGTCCTATTATTTGTTAAATTTTTCTCAAATTTTCTTCGTAAACATTTTTAATAGAATCATTAATGCAGCTGAAAATCTTATTTTCAACTTAATGTCAAGGAGGTCCCAAGATGATCCTGCTACCCTGGAAGAACTGCTTATTCTCCAATGGCATTTTCTTTAATTTTTGCAACCTCTCTAGAGTCTCTGTAATGTAACCATTAAAAATTTACATTCCCATCATTCTTCTTTCATAGATTTAGTAAATTTTATAAGAAGGGATGATATATTTTTGAATATATCAATGATATATTTTTGAAATATTATTACATCGAGTATTTTTATCAATAAGATGAATTATAATAGTGATATATATTATGAACAGAAAATTAATTCTATTATTAAGGTAAATAAAGTACAAATTATGTAAATTATCCAGACTGATTTCGCCTATATTTTAATTGGCCAAAAACTCATTTTGAATTTTCATTAGCATAACAAATTATTCTAATTTAAGTTATTCTTTTTTAATGAATTTTATTTATTTTTTATTTTCATATTGGGGGAGTTTTAATGAATACACTTTTCTCTGAAGGTGTACTCATTAAAACTGCCGCAATATGATGCTGGCTTTTCTGAATTTTAAAAAAATCTTTTAACTCCTTAAGATCAATGTTTAATGAAGCGAGCGGCAGTGCAATATCCACACTCTCTGACTTGGAAAAGCCTGAAATTATTAAATCCATACACTAATACCGATTTGCAGTTTTATTCGACGAAAGCGACTTCTGAACATTGCAAATGCAGAGCAAAATTATAAAGATTTTCTTAAAGTTTTTCTCGTAAATTTTAATGATGTGCCTTTTTTACTAAATACAAAATGATATGCTCTCAGATTTCAGAAAATATGAGTATTTTGAAATTATAATGAGTATTATTTGAAGTAAATTTTTAAAAATTGAGCATGTCAAAGAAGTGTTTATAATAAAATAAAATTACCAAAAAAGTAAGAGAAAAACTGCAAAAATAATATATGATATATTTTTCATTGGTCTAATACTTAAATCTGAACTAGTGAGGGCATCGGTTGTTCCATTAAATGAAGCAGTTTTGAAACCCGAATATAAATCTGTGCTGTTAGTCTGTAAAACAAGATCAATCATAGACGTGTTTGAAACACGAGTAAAAATTTCTACATCAACTGTCTCATTAGCGACATTCAATGAAGGTACATTGGTCAATGTTTCATTTACCGTGTACGTGGGCCAGAATCCCTTGACTGTTGTCCCTGTGTACGATGCAGCGTTGGGCACTGGGCTGATGCTGGGAACTAAACCACCTTTTTGGAAAGTGGGATCGCTTCTCGGATCGTAATATGTAGATGACTGGGAATACATGGTGACATTTTGTATGGTAACACCTTTGGAAACTTGTACGTTCAGTTCGACCGGATCGTATCCTCTAGCTTCAATCTAAGAAGTAGCAAAAATAAAAATAAAAATTCAATTCAGTTATAATATAGATATGGTTCACTGCAAACATAAATCTAACATATATTTATGCTAATTTTGTACTTCACACGAAAAATTGGTGCTTTTTCGTTATACGGGCTGAACGAAAAAAAAATCAGCAAATGGTCGGAAAAATTGAAAAATCGGCAAAAAATAGAAAATTACGTCTAATTTCACATTCAGGTCCCAAATTAACATGACGACTTTGTTTGCGTTTTGTTCACATTGGTGGCATTTGTTTTGCCATTCGCTTCGCTTGGGAACTTGACTCGCGTTTGACTCATAATTGGAGATATATTGCGCCCGAAAAATTTATATAATGATTCTACAAAATTAGGTAACTTCACTCACAGCAACATTTTGCATTTTGTTAAATATATTTAAAAATATTTCGACTTAATGCTAAGATAAAAATCATAACCAAAACTCAAAAATTCCTAAAAAATACTTTAAATTTGTTTTTGCAAAAAAAAAAAAAAAAAAAAAAAAAAAAAAACCGGAAGGTTTAAATAGTAAACCAACAATTATCATTCCAGAAATCTGCAAAATTTCATTCATAAAAATGTATTTAAGCAGTAAAACCCACATTTATGGCAAAATATTCAAAATGTCCAAAATTACACTTAATATAACAAATGTACAAAATAAATTTTTAAAAAATATATTCTCCCTCATCCAATTTACTAAAAGCAAAGAGCAAGCAAAAGCAAACTGAAAATATTAAATCGCATGTCAATAATTAATTCATAAATAATTAGATGCTAACTGCAATAATTTTATTGCATAATGAGCAATCCTCGTCATTCTCCAAATCAATACTTTAAATAACAAAAATTTGTATAAAAACATGCTAAGGAAATTGAAGTATGTTTTGCATGAAAATTAGCAAAACTGAGTACGATTAATATATATAAAATTACAACTTCCTCGCGTGTTAAATATATGACTGCATTTTTTTAAACATGTAAATGTGTGTATGTGTATTTTCAGAAAAATATTGAATAAAAATTTCACAAATGTAAGCAAAGTTATGTTAAATCAATAAAGACACATTTTAATGATATAATGTATATTTTTAAAATAAGTGATGCAAATACTTTAATTCAGAAAATGTCTTTCATATCAAAATTTCCAATTCTCTTTTCATTTTTTGTTATTTAAAACAGACACAAATGTCAGAACAGTTTTGCAATAATGTTCGTTTTCCTTTCTATAAATTCAGAATTATTCTTGCAAACAAACTGATGTAAAATTACAAGATATTGCTTTTTAAATGATAGTTGGCAATAATTCTAAAAGTTATAATTGTATTAAGGGAAAAAATGACAAATTTTACTTGTAAAGTGTAAGTTCCTGGTTTCAAAATTCTCCAATACTCTCCCCTGTAGGTAGTCCTGGAACCGAATTCACGACCCTTCACTTTGACGGTTGCGTTATGAATGGGATTGCGATTCTGATCAGTCACTTGACCCCATATACCTGGAAACCATAACAACATATTAAAGTATCTTCAGTGCATCTAATATAAACAAATCGATAGTTTGAAATCAGAGCAATCGAGCAAAACACATTTAATAGAAAGTTTTGAAACATGAATACAAAAAAAAGTGATATATGTATATGATGCAACACGTCTTTCTTAACAGTTGAGTGTCAAAAGGAAATATAGTTTTGAACTTTTAATTTCATTCATATCATCCACGAAGGCATAATATGTACAAGAAGCGATGATGAAACAGACATCCGTTCATATCGCTATACAAGAGCAAAAGAGGCCGAAATTTTTTCCTCGGTGATTTTATATTGTGAGATTCTGACTGGGATTTCTTTGACTAGAGTTGTTTTAGGAAAGGGAATTTAAGTATCTTTGAAAGAATGCCGCAGACATTGAGGAATTTTAACCCTTTAGGCCGAGAACCCACTGATTTCAGCTGTTTTACAATGTAGCAGTAATTAAATGTGGAACTGGATCATGGAATAAGAAAACATTTTAGAAAAAAGTTAATGTGGGTTAAATTAAGATGAAATTTTAGAAATTAATTAGGATTTAAATTATATTATAGCAGTTAAATAACTCTTATCTTCTCTTTTGGATACTAGATGGCAATGCCTGTTTAGGTTATCCCATATGCTATCCCATAATGCATTGCACATTACAAGTGCAATTAGAATGAGATGTGATACTGCACTGTTAAGATGAAAGCGTGAATGTCTTGTCTTTGTATTTGGTAATTGTGTGAATGCGATTATTAAAGAAATGTTCCTGGAAATGTAAATCCTATTGTTTCCGACATAGATCATAATAATCTACATTACACCATAATTTTATATATAATTTCAAGGAATAAAAAATAGATTTAAAAGGTATAACCAAAATTTCCAAAAAAGGGATATTCAAAATGTTACAAATTCGTAACCTAATAAGCATTTTATAAATTGGTCCAATTATTATAGACCAATTATTTTAGTCTACAATGTCTTTTATATGTATGTATGTATATAAAGATAATAAGTAATTTCTAAATTAAAATTTTGGTTAAGTGATTATTACCCTGATGGACTTCCCCAAGGTACTGAAGAATGGCCTTCTGATTATCACTCCAGAATTGTGGAAGCTGGAAGCTCTTCGGATACTTGCAGCACGAAATTTCCAAGGTTATTTCCATGCAAGAGCCCCACACATAGTTGTAATCCTGCATTCCACCTGCATCAAGTAATAAATATATTAAACATCCGCTAAAGATTTTAAGAATCAAAGCGTTAAAGATTTTGTAAGGAATATGGAACAAATATTACCAATCAAAGAATACCACGCTGCACCGTTTGTGGTACCGTTTGGGAAAGGCGGACTTCCGTCCCGGCAGGTCACACCCAAGTACATGTTCTTGTGGTTGAAAGAATAAGTTTCGGCCAAATGGCGGAAAACGTCATCATCTGGAGTCACAGACGGACTGCCGAATTTGCGGAAATCTACAGGATATAAAAGCGAGTTGTAAGTAAGCATTCATGAATGTTAATAATTGTTTTAATACCATTAAAAAGAAATTAAAGAATATAGTATAACACTTCTTTAGGAAATAAAGCTTTTCATTCATTTGTCACTCTGTAATATTTTGTTGATTGAATTACATACGAATTCATTATGATAAACAAAAGAATGTTATTTTTATGAATCTAGATTACCATTACTTATGCTTTAGGCATTTGTTTGAATTCCTAAATATACTATTTTTAGTAGTGTTGCACTGCATTTATTACTGGTAATGTACGGAAACCGGACATTTCAAGACCTTTTTTGTATAATGCCGAAAATTGGTTGGCATTTTAATGCGATCACAACCATGCACAAGCTGCCACTATTCATAAAACAGCAAAAAAAAATTATTCTGAAAGCATTTTCTAAAGTCATTTCTAAAGCTATTACAAAAAAACTGATATTCAAATGGCTAATAAATACTATACAATTTCAACCGTGGACTGTTAAAAACATATAATTAAACAATATAAATGTATATTTTGCCAATGATAAATCTGATCGAAATCATATTCTGTAATTAATTTTTAAGTATAATGATGGCAACTAGTACTTAAAGCACATGTGACATTCTTAGTGACATGTGATGTTCACTAAAGTTCTTAGATATTTCAATATAAAGTATATAATTCAAAACTATGTGTTTCCGTTTTTCTAGCAAAAAGAGTTTTAATACATTAGGTCCCTATTGCTTTTGAGTAAAGAGCGGTTGATTTTTAAACATTCTGGAATTCATAAAATATTTTAAAAGCTCAAAAAGCAACAATACCATCAACGCTGCGTTAAGCAGTAAAACCTAATATGCAAGCGTGTATAATAAGTGGATTATATTACTTTTAGTTTTATAAAATAAATATCTAGCAAAATGATAGTAAACCTGCAACTCACTTTTTGGAGAATTTGCTGGGATATTGTCGAATGGATAACTGGCCACCAGAGCTCCACCATGAAAATTTCCAGACAGCACGAATTGTGTTTGTCTGATCCAGTCCATAACAGCCCGAGTTTCAGGTTGGATCCCCACTTTCGGTGGTCCGGCAAAGAAGTCCGGGAAGTTACGATTCAGATCAGCAGAATTGGCATTGCCCCTAGCAAAATCACGAAAGAAATGTGATAATCAAAAATTAATTGCAATTTCATGTCTTTTTATGACTATTATTGGTCAAGTCGTAATTAGTTTTTGGTTGCTTAGGACACATTAGTTAATGACTAATTTACAAATTTCCTTGGCGAATGACGTGAATATGATGTTGCCCTCGAAGTCCATCGCCATTGATGGGTCGTATCTCTTGCTTGAGGAGTAAGCGTATAAGTTGCTCATAAAAGCACCGATCATAATATTCATTTAGGAGTTTTTGTATCTATCACAGAGAACAACCTTATTATTTGTCACGTCGTTTTTTTTAAATTTTAGTCAGCCCCTTATAATAAGGCAAAAAGGGCAGAAATTTTTAAAAGTAAACTTAGTATTCCTTCGAATGATTTTCTACTAAAGTTCTTGATGACAGTGGAACTTCTTGAATTGAATTTGTAAAACCATCGCACAGAAATATAGGACTCTACAACTGTATTATAAAGTTGACATAAATATTAAAAGTTTAAATTTTGCACTTAGGAAGTAGACTAATTAGTCAAAATTTAATTCAGTTTCAAAGGTATATGAAAAATATTTTAGAACGAATCTTGAGAAAAGTCGTATACCGTAGCCTGTCTCCCCAAATCGCCTTGCTCCGGATTCTTCCCAGGCCCTGTTATATTCACAATGAATGCGACTTCCACAATATCGATTTTTATGGGGGAAATCTAAATTCGCATATAATATATGGTTGGAATCTATTTCTCTCACATATTGATTAAGATCTCAAACTGACTAAACCCAATAAGCTTTTTCAACAAAGGCGACTCTCCCACCCTCAGGGACAGAAAGAAGAATAGAAAGCTTCCGGTAAGGTTGCAGAAACGGTAGGGGTCGTCTAATTCCTACCGATGACGAGACACGCTTCCCAATGGAAGAGGCTGAACTGTGATCGGTGATGGTCCTTAGGATTCAATCATAGTTCCCACCAGTGGAATCATATTTATCCATGTGCCTTAATAGCACATTGGAGCTGCCTTTTATAATTAATCCAGGCGATTTTGAATTACGATACCATATTAAAATTGTGACCAATTCCCCCTTTAAAAAATTTTTTTTTGCATATCTAAGAAATTTTTTAATTGGTTTAAAGTATTTTTTTGATAATGCCTAAAGAAACAGAAAGAAAGAAGGAAATCATGTACCCTTCGTCTTCAAGCGATTATAAGCAACCGAAACTGAGGGACAGACAGCCAAATGTCTTAAAGCAATAAAAGCATTGTGCATATTATATTGCCGCATAAAGAAAATTTACCACGAGCTCAGTAGCCGAATAGTCAAAGCACGCGATCTAAACTCAGAGTTTGCGGGTTCGATGCTCGACATGCTGTTATATCCAAGGCATGGACTTTTAGTTTGTTTCCTTAGTTATTGTTTCCTAATGTTCCCTAACATTCCAGACCTTTCTTTGTTATGTAAATTGTTTCTCGAATATTCTGTTCATGTACAAAAGCTGATACTCACTATTCGTCGGCAACTTCTCGACCTTGTAAAATTGCGCTACCTTCTTTCAATAAACTTGCTTGTCAGTTCAAAGCTGACGGTGTGTTTATTTAAATCTTTGTGACAATATTAATTTATAAATAATTAACTTTTACATTAAAAATATTCTATATGAGAATGATTTATTACTGAGGAACGCCAAATACATCAATTAATAATGATATGTGAAAGAATTTTTTTTTTACCTTCCTTGCACTCCAGAGCATTCCCCTTCAGAAGACGCTTCAAACCCATCCGGATTCATGGAAGGCATGATGTGAATCCGCGTGTTGTCCAGCAGCCAAGTGATGTAGTTGTCCTTTCCGTAACCGTCCAGCAGAAGGGAAAGCAGGTGCAACATCAGCTCGCGACCGACGGGCTGGAAATATGCAAATGAAACATTTCGGACTTTGCACGATTATTTTGAACGTTTTCAGAAATTAATAAGTGGGAAATAAAGACATTCTAGGCATTGTATTACATTATCCCATAAAAAAAGATTATAACAAGGATTGTTGCTATAAAAGCAAATGCCAAGAGAAATAGGTTAGATAAGGCTAGGTTCAAAGCATGCTATAGCTGTGTAACTCGTTGTAGAACCTGGGTATCATTTATAATTTTTAAAAATTGCTAAATTCACATTCCTTTAAAATGAGAAGAACACTTTTGAATTTTTTTTTTCTCAAACCAACTTATTTATAGTTATTTGAATGTATTATTTCGAGAAATCCATTCGTCTTACTGAAAATTAGGGAGAAAAAGAACTTGAAAAGATCATTTTTTAGCTTTTCTCAAAAAACTACGTGTTGTTACAGGGGAGTAGTTCCTTGGATCACCTTCAGGAGACATGGATTCTCGTTCGGTACAGTTTGTCTAGCATTGCGACTTCAGTATTCCTATACGAGATTCGCTCTTATAATTCACCGCACGCCAGCATGCTAAGTACCAGTAGTAACATAGTATTCAGCAAGTCTGATTTTGGTATGCGTAATTCCACGCATACCAGATGTCAAATGCTCATGCGGACTATTCCAAGTTTTACGATTCGGAATTACTGATTTACCCCGAGATACCGGTAAGATCCAAGGATACAACTTTATATGCAATAATTCGGTCGTTGACGTTTTTGTTTATATGAGTGAAGTATCAAACACCCACTCTTTAAAATTAGATATTGTTCAGTAGGTAACTATGTTAAAAATTCGATTTTTTGCGAAAATGAAAATATTTTATATTTAATATTCTTATTGTTTGAACTAGTTTCTATATAAAACCGTTGGAATTTTGTTCCTTAGTCTATTATATAGGAAGTTTTAGTTTTTATATATGCATTTACATGGTTTTTAATGCTATTTTATATCTTTAAATCCTATTTTCGCAAATTTTCTTCTTGGTAGATTTTTCTAACGGAAAATCACATAAATAAATAAAAAATTTAATGCATATTTTTAGTTCAGATTTGGTGTAATAATTTCTCTACATTTGTTGCAATTTCTGAACTAAAGAATAAGAAATCTATTCATTCAGATATATTTTATATTTGTTCACTACATGAAAACAATTGAAATTTTCGTGTTATTTGCCAATCAAATCCCAATATTTTAAGAATGTATAGAAATGCAGCTTATTTTTTTACTTCAGGAACGAGATAATATTTTTCTTAAACTGTCGGGAAAATGTTAATTAAATCATTTTATAAACCTCCAAACTATAAGACCTTATGCCTGTTTTAACCTAAAACGGTTATTTTCTCCATTTCCTAAAATACTTCTGCCACATATTGGGTATATTTTGTTTCAAAGTTGTTGTTATTTATCAAATCTTTTTTAAGTAGCTATTCAAAAATATAATCATTTTCGAACGTTGTTCAAAAAATTCATCCCGTACGTTAAGACATACCTCATTTTAAAATAAAAGGTTTTACGAATTAATAAAAATAATCCATTGAATTTTACTTTAGACTTTTTAAAGTTTTCACATATCCCTTCATAACGTCCTAATAAATTAATTTTTGTATGTATTAAATTTCCCATAGTGACATAACAACAGAATACATTTTTATTTTACAGAGCAAACAGCATTCAAATCCAATATTCTATGTTAAGTAACTACATTTTATGCTGCAAAATATATTTTGAATAAATAACTAACAATTTGTATTATGACAAAAAGAATTTCTCCACTATGTTGTAAAAATATATTTTAAAGATATATAAAGAATATGAAAAACTAATTAGCGAATAAATTTCTGGTACAAAAAATATAGAAAATACGGTAGTTTAAAAAAAAAAAAAAAAACATTCTTCACCAGCAATTGTTGCTATTTTAAGTACTCCGGTTAAAAGACACAGGGAAGCAACATAACAATTACAACCGACGAAACTGATAATGTGCTTTTATCATTCCCTTGGGGTGCAAATTTCTTTTTTAAATATAATTCGGTTACTAAAATAACTAAGAAAAAAGTTCAAAAGAAGCCATTCCATTATTAGGCAAACCGCCAATTCATGAGGACTTTTCTTTTTAAAAAAAAAAACTTTCAATGTAATGGGATGTCATTATAAAAAGCTATCTGTTGGTGAATATCTTAAATCTGCTGAGAACGTGCGAGGTTAGTAATTATGTTACAAGTAGATAATAATTTTGATGGGTGAAAAAAAAAGATTTATGGGATGTCGAATAAAAAATTCCTCACCTCGTTACCATGCATGTTCGCTACGTATTTGACGTTAGGCTTCAGCAAAGGCTCTTCATTAGGATCGCTTGTAACCAGCATAACCCATAAATCTCTTCCTAAAAGATAAAAAATCTAGAAGTGAGCAATACTACATGATTAGAATATTATAGAAACAATGATAAAAAATGTTTTAATTCTTTTCTTGAAATGTAATATTGCAGAAGAAATTGTTTTGTTTCTCAAAAACATACTTATAAAAGAAGAAAGCGCGAAGTTTTAATAGTACTTTCTATACATTTTTTTTTATAAAAGAAAATAAAAAGTACCGACAAGCTTTCAAGCTTCTGATTGTAGATTTAGGGATTTAGTTATGAACATAAGCAATGCTCAGAGTGGTTACAGTTAAAGTGTAATTATAACCACTCTGGAAAAGTGGTTAACTAAAATTTAGAAAACTCCAAAAGAAAAACCACTTGGAGTATGTTGAAGAAACTTGGTATTTGTTATATTTACAGCATGGGAAAATGAATTACACAGTTTAAAAAATTAGTTCCACTTTTTATTGATAGGTGGCACTTTTTGTTACCATCATCTAGAATCTGTCACTATTTTAAGAGAAGTGCGATATTTTTAAATGTTTCAATAATAAAGTAAACATGTTACGAGAATGCGATTAATAATGTTTGACAAAATATTAAGATTTTCTTAATATTTCATACTATATAAAATTGTTGTTTCACATTTATTTGGTAACTGGGCTTATAATATTCGACCTGAGTGCAGATTCCCCCCCCCTTCAGTCAACTGCCGTACGTAGCTGCCTATTGGGATTACGCCACTGAATCTTCTGTTGACATATTCATTGTCCAAATAAATAATATTTCACTGGGGACCACGTCTGTGTAAGAGTATATAAAATAAAATACAAAAAATGGCCAAATTTTCATCCAACATCTGTCTAAATTTCCAAAAGGTATCATTCACAGATGATAATCTTAGACAAAAGAACATCTAATTCATTGATGTCAATGATTACTCAGCCTTGACTGCTAAAAAAGCTGCTTTCATAATGAGATTAATATATCAAATTTTGACTACATTTTTCATATTTTATTCACAAAAAGTTATTTTTAATAATATTTCATAACAGTTAATGAAATAAAATACAAAAAAAAATTTTCATCAGACATTTGACTGGTCTAAATTTCCAAAAGTTATCACTCGTAATTCTTCGACAAAAAGATCTCTAATTGATTTATTTCAATAATTCTACAGCCTAGACTGCTTTAAAAAATTCTATCACGTGATTAATCTATTAAATTCTGACTAAATTTTAAATTTTTTTCACCAAATTTTTTTACAACATTTAATAAAAGTTAACGAAATAAATTAGAAAACAATAGACAACTTTTCATCAAGCATCTGACTGGTATAAATTTCATATATATATATTCACGGATGACTATCTTAGACAAAAAAAAAACCCATCTAATTCGTTGATTTCATTGATAATACAGCCTTGACTGCACAAAGAAAAGAAATTTTAATCTAAACAAGATTAAGAACAGGCAAAACCGAAAATTCTAGTTCTACCCCTAAAGCCAATTTACTGGCATTGACAACCCTCTCCAACAAGCATTCCAATCAAGGGCGACGTCCATCCGTAACATCCATCAGACTTCTTCGAAAAAACATTCCAAATACCTTGACATGCCTTCGTCTAGATCCCCGAAAGGGCCTTCAATGGGATAAGTTATTTCCCTCATTCTATTGTTGACGTTCCCTCTCACATAAAAGAAGCCATAGGGCAGTGAACGGCTGAAGTTTAAAACAAAGAAAGAAGAATTTTTTCTACAGGTAGGCAAGTAAAATTTAAAGGTCGTTTTCAATAAATTTATTGCCCTACTTTTTTTCGGGAAAAGTCGTTGGCAAGTAAGGATAGTTTGGCTCCTCCCTGTTTTCTTGGTTATGGCTCTACATTCAAGTGAATCGTTTTCAAGGATTTTGAAAGCTGTTCTGGGAAAATACTTATCGGTTTTCAGGTTTTCTTTGTCTTGTAGGTAACAACCGAGAGATACCTCGGGATATTCCCTCTAAATTAGGCCATAATTAATAATCATTTGACGTTTGTTCTCTATCAAAGCAATACAATCGAAACTGAACGATTTTTTCGAACTCCTAACATATGAAATAAAATAAAGCATACACGCCTTTCATATAGCCGGAGCTAAAATAAATTCATATAACGCCTTAAATCTTAAAATAGTGAGCAAAGATATAACTCTCCGAGTGAATTTTGTTTTTAATATGTGCATTACACATTTAAAAAAAATTTCAGCATAGTCTAAAAAAAACCCTTCGCCTATGATAAATATAATTCTTATCCCTTTGTTCTTGCGCTGCTCAACCAGATAATTTGATTTTCTTAATTTTAAAAGGCGGGATTGATATAGAAACTTAAGAAGTTTTATTAGACAAAAAAAAACTTTTTTAAAATGCACCAACTTTCAATAATATTTGCCAAGTGCAATTCATCACTATCAGTTTTCTCAAGGAAAGCTCACGACGAGCTGCATTTCAGTTCAAGGGAGAATCAAATCCAGCTTTAAGAAGCCGGATCGTCAAGATGGGAAGAGGATGCAAATAGCATTGGAAAATAAATTCAACTACAAATTAATAAAATTTACAAACAATAAAATTGTTGATAATTAAAAACAAGGAGAGGTAAATAAATATAATTTTAAGCGAACCCTTTAGTTTCATTATTTTTGTTGATCATTTGAAAGCGAATTTATTCGATTATAAAAATATCGCGAAGACTTAGAATGAATGCTAAGGCTCAAATGTTTCAATAATACAGATGAATAAAATATTTAAGAGGAAACTTGTGAATATATTTGTATATTCAAGATCAAATGACCACAGAAAATGCTTTTCACATTCCAACGTGCATATCTTGCTGATGAACTTAAATAGGAATCATTTCTTTTATTTAAATAAATTTTAATATTAAAATATAAATCTGTTCATGTAAATTTACTTTGATACGAATGTTAGAAAAATGTACCGTCTTCTTCACATTAACGATTGTTGTTTTGTTGAAGATGAGTAAAGTGCGATATTATATATAGGATTAATTTCAACGTTCATTTCATTGGTATCGATGCCGTTTTAAAACACTAAGGCAATTTTGTGACGGAAACCCTAAATTTGATGGCTGATCATCAGTCACGATCAGATGACGAGAACGACACTTGTGCTCGCACCCACTCCACCCCTTCTCATAATTTCCCCACTATAGCAGAACGACGTTTGGTTCCGATGGATTTCACATGCATCAGACTTTCTTACACGATGGTTCTGTGGTGGAATCGGGTTTGGTTTGACTTGATTTGAAGGAGCTTATTGGCGCAGGAACTCTTTTTGTTTAACTCTCACAGTATATTCTAGGCAGTTTAATCTTATTTTTTAATTTTCAGAGGGTTTGCTTATAAATAGAAGGAATTGGATCTCGAACTTAAAGCCCTCCGGTTCCAAAGCCTTAAGACCAGCCCTAATTATGACATTAAAGAAATGTTTTGTTAAAAAAAAGTCTGACTGACGGTACGAAAAAACACTTTTGCAATAAATAAGGAATTCCCCCAAAAAAACCAATAGATTCATATTTTCTCAGTCTCTCTCATAAATAGCTTTTTATAAAAAGGAGACACGAGCCCGTACATATGGCAATTCTAATTATCACATAAAGAAGAATCATAAATCTTAAAGAGGATTAAAGTGAAAGCCTTCAAATTAGCTCCAAGGACTAATATATTGGTCTTTGATTAATAATTAGAGGATTATTAGCCTTTATCTACGAAAAAGACGATCTGTAAACTTTAAATAATTCTGTTGTTTATTCAATTAAAAACAAATAGCATGCATTTTCCCCATTTTCAATCAACCATTATTGACTTATAAGTTAATGGTGGTTGATTAATTTCATGCTTTTATCTTAAATAGAATTAAAATTCATCATTATTTATGATAAAAGCATAACTTTCAGGTATTCTGAAATGTTTCGCCTATTTCAAAGAGAAAAATTCCACTCACCAAGCTGGAAGGCAAAGACAGATTCCTTTTCATATAAGTTACTGTCCGACAACGTAAATTGTTAATGTTAATGCTTGTCAATATTAAGGCTTGCAATTCACTTTTTAGCTCCTAATTTCTAAGATATCGCAGTAACTAAAAACATTTAAACACAAAAATTGTCCGCTTATGTATCACAGAATTTTTTTCCTAATTTGGTTACATGTATTTTTTTCCATCTTCAATATTAAGAAAGTTATAGTGAAACAAAAACTTCAATATCCACCCCATTTCCACCCCATCCGGGCTAGATGGTCCATTTACTATCGTGTTTGATATTTGTACATTTCTAACCACATTTCAAACCAGTTAAAATTCAAACCAAATTGCTCTAATTACTCTGCTCATAACATAACATGGACAAAGCGTTATACGCATTTATAACTGAATTTAATTTTGATTTCTAATTTAATTTTGAACGTAGGGTGGTTTTGGGTTCTACAGAGCATGAAGAATGGAGAAATTATCCAGAAGTCTTGTTATGAGAACTATTGCAATAGGTGATCTTCCTGTAGGAATCAACCCGAAAATTCCTCCTCAACTTGAACCGAGATTTGATAGAATTAATGATCGTACAATGTAAAAATTATTCAAATAATTGCATACGAGGATTATATGGTAATTAGATCCAACTAGTATTTGCATAATGTCATTTGACGTTATGATGTAACGAGTGAAACAAAAGTTCTAACGAGGTTTGCATAGATGACAACCCCTTTGGGAACCAATTACTCTTTTCGCAGCGAATACAGCTTTCGCATTTCGAAGTAGCCCCAATTTGCGACTAGTATTTCTATCGCAGCAAAAATTATGTATCCATTATCATCATAAATAATTTGAGATAAGAACAACTAAAACTATCAGACATTAAATAGTTTGGTCTCTGTATTCCGTTGCCATTAGCGACGTTCTTCACCGACATCATAAAAAGAGAAGAAAACCGCATCTGACAGAAATTAATGATTTAATTTCCGCTTTTCACATATAAGTTCATAAATGGCTTTTAGTATTTAATTGAAGTCGAGATCTGATATTGCGCCCAGGAATCTGTTATTATCTCCGATATAAATGAATTAGAAATGAACTTTACAAGCATTTAATTATCATTACAAAGTTCTTATTTTTTTTTTTTTTCAATGAAATAAAGTAGGCGAAGTTTGTTTTATGCTTTATTGCAAAAAGAAAAAAATCGATCATTTTAGTAATAAATCATTTTGGAACTTCAATAACTTTAACTTTTTGCACTTGGAAAGATAATTCGATGCATAATTATTCACAGTGAATACATGGAACAGTTAATTATACCAAAAAATAAATGCATGCAACTATTTTAAGTTGAATTTCCCTGAAAATTGAACCCACATTTTTATAAAATTCTATAGGTACTTCTAGGAATTAGAATTTAAAGAAAATAAACAAATAGTAAAAATAATACACTGTTTTGAATAGTGACTGAGCAAAGACATTCGAATTTAAATGGTTGAAAATAAAATAGTAAATTCCCTTTTAATTCCTTTTGCGTTACATTATTATAATATAAATAGAATGCAAGATCATATTTTAAAGCCATTAATAAAAAAAATTGCTTCACCATTGCTCTTACTTTTAATTAAATGGAAACCATATCTCAATTATTTCTATACCAGTTTCAAAATGTCTTTCTCCAAATGTTGAATTCTTCTAATTATTCAGTAGATGGTAGAAAAATTATCGCTGACCGAAACTAAGCTCAAATCTATCAAAATGCTTTAGAATTTTCTAAAGCGAAATATAATTGAATTATACAATTAAATTACTGACAACACATTATATCAATTCAAAATTATTTCTCAGTTCTATTTAAATCGACAAAAAAATATTTTTGTAATGCAAACGGACACGCAATGTCCATCTAAAAATATTTTCCCGACAGCTCTCACGGAATGTCCACACGCGAGTACACTGCGCGCACTAATAACTGTGACTAAAATAAACGCACAAAACTAGTGGACGACAGCTTGACCGAAGAATGCAGGATATGCAGGTAATCCTTACTACTTCGCCTTATGCCATACAAAGGGATTTGTATCGCATAACTGTTGTGCATTACCGTTGTTAACCACGAATGATACACGGAATTAATTGTTTATATCTTTATTTTGATTTTTTTTATCTTTATGAAGCTGAAATTAGTTGTTTGGAGAAGTTATTCTTATGATAGAAAGTGGTGAATTACTGCAAGCATTCTAAATGAATAGCATAGGCAAAAATTAAGCATTGTGCGTAAAACTAGAGAAATATCTTTACATAATTAGGAATGTAAATATAACGGCGGAAATAATAAGCAGAACTTTTGAATTTTTGTTTAAAAGGTTATAGACATTACTCTGTTGATTAAAAGTATATCAAAAAAATATGAAGATAATAAAAAGTGGGCTTCGTCAGTCTCAATAAAACCTCTTTAAAAAGAAAGTTATTTGCAATGAAAAATTCTATGAGAATTACTTTGCCCCCTTCCGTCATTTTTCCGGCACTTTCCAACTAGGATTTTTTTTTTTCCTATTAAAAAAAGATGGTTTCTTCTTTGGCTAACGGTTTAAGTTGGATAACACTACTTAGGTACGTGATAATTAGAACCATTGCTAAATGATTTACACACAGCATTGAGCACAAGTCGGCAGTCATTCTTATTTATATTATGAATAACAGAATTATTAATTAATAACACTATTCTTTTCTAATAAAGAATGTTTATAAAAAAGTTATTGTTTTTTATTCTCTCAATTTATTCATCACTGAATAGGTTGGCCATAAAATCCCAACAGTCCCAAACAGATACGGTTGCGGAATGGTCTGCTGTACACAATAAGTGCAAAGAAACTGAGCAGCAAAAGATCAACTTGGCAATGTATTATCTTTTGCATGAGAATAACAATGTACAGATGTACTTTCCAGAACATCAATCGATTTGACAGTTGAAGCTCAGGAATGTGTTGGACATGATTAATACAATCTGCACCACAGAAAGGTTTTTCGTTTCCTTTGCGTCTGTTATGAAATGTAGAATTTCGGGGTTACTATGTTTTTTAAAAACAATTCACATTGTTAAATAAAAGATACATTTTGCAAATGTTCGATAACAAAATAGTTATGCAAACCAAAGAATCAGTCCCCTAGTCCCAAATTAAATCATTTTTTTCTTTTCAGATGAAAGCTCATGGTCCTTAGGTATGTCATCAATCATCGAAAATTGCGTCACCATCGCCCATTTTCAATAGAAATCTCAAAAACGATACTTTACGACACATTCTCTATGATGGGGGAGATTCGCGAAAACTTTCCGAACTCAAATTATAATGTGAATTCAAAAGTTAATAATCAATTAATTAATTAATGGATGCCTACCTTCGCAAAAATCCACCATTTCTGAGAGTTAAAACTTTGACAAAAACCTCAACAATTAAAAATTAACTAGACTCAATAACAGAAGTGACTTCGCAAGTTTCGCAGTTCTACAAACATATTTAGACAATCATAATATATTTATTGGGCAATTAGATTTTAAAATACTTTTACATTAATAGAATGTAATCCGACAGATTTGGCCTTAACTATTCAAAAAGCCTGAAAATGGGAATTATTAAAACGGGCTCACAGCTGAAGGGCGAAAATGGTCGAATAATAATAATTGTTGAACACACTAAACAATAAACTCCGTTTCTAGAAAGCAAGCTAACATTTTAAAATTTAATCCCCCAGCCCTCAAGTGAAAAAAGCATCCAAAAGTAAAGAAGCAAATTCACATCAACAGCTTTGCAAATACATTCCATCACATTCTTGACTCCGTTCTCGGCCTTGCGAAAAATCGAAACATTTCAGTTCATTTCTGTAAAAGACGTGACTTGAAAAGATGAGTTGAGTTGAAGAATCGAGAAATGTTGGCGAGAAAAAAGATTCCGAGACATAACTTTCACTTAACTGATAACATTAGTATACACGAGTGGCAGTAGCAGGTCAGGACTAATTATATATTTAAGACTTCCGTTCAGTACGTGAGAGGATTAAGAAATCTTGATATTGTCGACAGTCTTTTGACTAATAAAATAGAACCATAAATTTATTTCATATGTCCAAAAGTATGACATTACACGCGTCGCACATCGTAAAAGAATGGAATTTCCTCTGAAGTTTTTTTTTCCGTCGATAGGTCAAAGTTAATATGTAAATGTTTCATAAACCAAATTCAGTTCGTGAGATTGAGAAACAAATTTTTTCATATTATTAACAGATGAAATGTACCTTATGGAAATTCGCGTTCCTTCTTTTTTTTTTCTTTTAATTTATTAAGTTTATTTTAAAGTGGCATAAGTTTTTTTTGTTCTTAAATTTTATTTAAAGATAAGTAATATGAATTTAATTATCAAGTGTATCAAAGAATATCAAATATTTATTGAACTTTACAACAAACACATTTTTAATTAGTTCATATTTTACTATAACCATTGCTTATTTAAAATATTACTATATGATTTGATTTATTTGCTTTTGTATCATTTTCGAAAGAACCTTGTAACGTTCTTCAAAATGAGGAAATATTTTTGATGTAGGTTTTAATTTTAGCTGTATTGATAAAAATATAAAGAAATTTGTGTCTTTTGTAAACTCATGAAATAAAGGTTAAAAAAATGCTTATAACTATGCTGCTTTTAAATAATTTTTTTAATTATTCACTTTGGAATCCTATTTTACAAAAATTATTTATTAATAAACGCATAAGTTACGCAAATGTTTCTAAATCAAAATTTCATTTTTTTTAAATTACCTTTCCAATCATTTATATAAAATTATTTTAAATTAGCGGTTGAATATAAAAAGAATTATATAAAAGAATTTCAGTTAACGCTTATTTTTCTTGTAATTAAATTTAGTTGAGGGGGGGGGGGAATCGAGTCCTGATTTAGGAAACGTAGAGAGTAGTAAAATTATAAAAAGAAAAGTCAAATCTATATTCAATACTCTCTTACTATTTACATGCAAAAAAGAAAGAAATGGGACAAATGTTGCTTATTATAAATTCTAAAGGATTTCAAAAAGAAAAGTAAATATAGCCAACAGTAGAATACCTTGTATTTTAATTAATAACCAATGCAAAATTGTAAAAATTAAATTAAAAATAAAGAGTTACATATTTTTAATGTACTATGCTTCAAACCTAATAAAAATTGTTCAAAGTTCCCAGGCCTAATAAAATCTGTCCTTGAAGTTAGTTTTATCAATAATATATCAACCAAACTCGTTCTAAAATGTAATGGCATAAGTTTATTTTGATAATAAACGCAAGGATTCAAAAATATAAGAGATATCCATTAAATAATCGTATTTATACGAAATTCCATTTCTAACTAAAAGAATTATTTTTAAACCATAGATAAATTTTAGTCAAATAATCTCGAAGATGATATAGAACAATTGAAAAAAAATTCTAAAGGTAATTGGCCAGAATATTAATTGGACGTTATAAGAACGTGAAACTTACCTTGGACAGATTTTCCAATTGAATAAAGCTTTGTTAATTCTGGATACTCATTGGCCAGTTGTCGTAAAATTGCAGTCATCTGTGGGAAGTGATGATAGACGAAGTCTATGTTCAGTGCTGAAGTCGCAGGAAGCACTGCAGACACCACAACAGAGATGAGCATTACGGAAAGCAGAGACTTGATAGCCATTTTCATACGTTGCTGTAAATAAAAAATATTATCATTGTTAGAATATACAATGAAGGAAGTAACTTTTGAATTAAGAGAGAATGTCAGTTTCAATAACAATAGAACAAACTTTGCCATAAAAATCTCATAATCAGAAGCAAATTACTGACAACTTCATAACTATTTTGTTACAAAAAACGACTTTTAATGGTGACAAGATTTTATGATTTTTTATAGTCACAAAAACTTGTCAGTGTCATAAAATTTACTGCTACAATATTCAGCTTTGCAATGGAAAATAAAGATCTTCTGAATTAAAGTCTCCTTTATTATTTCATAAATAAAGTAGAAGAATTAAAATCTGTTGTAATGATGCATAGAAATGGAGATGAAAAATAGCATTTCAAATTAAAATCGTTGACCGCCTTTACTAAGACACAAGACGTGCATACTAAGCGAAACATATTTATGGAACTCCGACGACAGCTAGTCTGGAGAATCCACTTTTTATAATCGATACGTTTGTATTTACTTAAGAAAAGGATTCCATGAATGCGAAGACGGCGTCTGTATAAAAAAGTTGCATAGCCTTTAACATTGTTACTTGGTTCTACCTTCCCGTGTGAATTTGCATTTTCAACGACGAATATAAAAATAACAGCACATAATTTCCGTCCCACAGAATCCAGTGAATCATCACTCAGTAATTATATACCGAGATATTCAAGACTGGCGAACAGCATGCAGACTCTTTTCAATTAACTACGCCTACAAGAACTAACTTTGGATGAAAATTATTTTTTAATGTATTTTTGAATTGTTTGATATTAAATGCATTTTCATATTTTTATATTTATGGATATTTTTATTATTATTATATTTGTATCTTGCTATTATTATCAAGTGGGAAATACATATTCGGTATTTATTAATTATAGTTATTTGTTAATTATAGTCAATCATATTATTTATAGTTATAATAAATATTGCAGACTTTTTTAGCTCACCGGACCTATACCCCTGGGTAGAACACTACACCTTGAAAAAATTAGAAATAGCACTTATCCTGTAAAAGACTTTATATCAGGGCTTATAACTGTTCCAAATTATGTGAAGGTGCTAGTGACAACTTTATCACACTTCGGAATTCCAAAACATCACGACGTTGCCTTTGCCTGACTTACACTTTGTTTTCCAGAGCAGGCAACTATTGCCTCTTGCACCATAAAAATCCCCCAAACCAACCGGTTCAGACAGTAGACGAATAAAAAAAGAACAATACCTCAATACCTATAAAATATTTCAAGTTCACTAGTAATCCGAATTTGGCTCGCAACAAAAAAGTTCATGCCCCCCTGAATCACAAAACCTGTAGAATTCTTAAAAGAAAGGAAAAAAAAACAAGGATTATCCTCAACTTGTTTTCCTCCTCAAAGGTCATCAACATTGATATCCCTGTCCTCCCCTGACGAATAAAGCAGGCAGGGACGGAAGATTATGTAGGCAAATGGGTTGTTCATTGCTCACGGGAAGGTCGAACAATCAAACAAGAAAAATGCTGCTTTTTAAGCAGTCTTTTTTTTTTTTTAACCTGCTTTGTCTTTCCTGCTTCTCCAACTCTTACTACAAGTCTGTTACGAGCAAAAAAAAAAGATTATTAGGAGGAAATTCGGCGATGAGTAAGGAATTGTTAGATTTGTAAAGAAAACACACACGAAGGCGGAGATTTTGCTTCACTCAGGCTTTTTCCCTTTGCAGTAACGATCGGAGGATAACTTTCCGCAATGCTTGTTAAAGAAACAAAAGTATGGTTAGATAAAGTAAGTGGCCATAAAATAAAGTAGGAAACATATGGCGAAATAAGCGTATTAACCAAACAAGATGCAGAGTGTTCCATAAGTTCCTTTCCTACTTCTAATATGAAAGGAATACGCAATATTTACCATTTAAGATATTATTTTTTATATAAGAACCTTTTTGCTCTATTATTAATTTTCATCTCTCAGGTAGCTCCCCATTATGCCTTCTTTCCAAAATTGTTGCGTTTGAGAAGAAAATAATGGCAGAAAGAAGCAATAATCAGACGATCTGGAGAGTATGCAGGATGCGGTGTAACATCCCAATAAGAACTTAAGATAATGTAAGAGCTTTTCTCTTACTGCTAACGCAATATGTGGTATCACGTTGTCGTGATGAAAAACAAGGCCTCGTAATTCTGGTCGGGTTTTGTCCACTGGCATCTTTCAATTAATCCAGTTGAAAACAGTATTTCGTAGAATTTATTGTTTCACCTCGAAGAAGGAGCTCGATGAGAATTACGCCTTTCTAACCCTAACAAATGGACAAAAGAACTTTTTTAGGGTGTCGTAGAGCTCTGGTACGACTGACACCAATGGTTAATAGATAAGCCAGCACATTAGCACAAACAGAACCAGATAAAGTCAATCATAGCGGGATAAAAAAATCTTTTAGGACTTGTATTCATCTATTTCGTCTAATGATTACTGGTGCTTCAGGTTCCAGAAAAACAAATTTATTATTTTATTTTATTTATGATTATTTAAAATTTGATAATTTATATATTTCTTCCAAAGATTTGCTTAAATCTAAACATTCTAAACTAAAAGAAAATCATACAATGTTTAAAGATATTGAAAAGGAAGACATTAGGAAGTGTTAATAAAATATCGTAAAATTATAGAAAAATTATATTGAAAGGTTTTTAAAAATATAAACACAATTTTCCTCTGACTTAAATGAATTTAATGCAGTTAATGATTAGAACATCTAAGAAATATTTAGTTACCTTCGATGATTGCGTTAGAGAAAAAGCAACTCTGAAGATTTATTAGTTAGAGGGAAAAAATGTATATAATTATTTATAATAATTTTAAATAGGATGATTATAATATAATTATCATTATCTTATGACCATCTAATTATTAAATTAGATTATTATAAAAAATTAATTGTATTTCGTGATTTTCACAAGATTTGTTTTAAAGAAAAATAAAAGCAACTTTCCTTTCATAAAGCATATGCTTTATTTAAATTCATTGAAATTTTCAGTAAGATTCCAAAACAAGATTAAAAACTGAACTAAGGAATTAAAATTTAAAAAGGAAACTAAGCCTGAATATTTAATCCTGCGCAAAGTTTACAAAATGAATAAAATTTTAAAATAAAATCACACTTCCATTAAAATTTTTTCTCCTTCTTAGAAAACCGTTTTTTTTTATTTGAAACATATTTTTAAGGGTGAACCAAAAAATTATGATTTACTTATTTACACTAAAAAAGGGAGTTTTAAAATCTTTATCGCCCCTTTCGCTGTCTGAAATGCTTATTTCTTATTGATAATTGTTCCTGGAGAATTTTAACATTTACTAACCACTTTTAAATTCATTAAAATTTATCTGAAAAATTTATATGCTTCTAATTTTAAAAAAATTTCAAAGTAAAAAAGATAAAATTTTATTGTTTTTTCACAGCCATTTAAAATTCTTATCTATAAAAAAACAAAACAGTCACTTCATTAAAACGAGGAGCACATAACATTTAAGTGCAACGTACACAAATTTTAGTTTTAATTTTAGGCTACCAATCTAAGAACCTAACTAAAAATAATTTTATCTGCCTGTGAAAGTTCTCTTCATTAATCACGTTAATAAAATACAGTTTCAATGTTGTGTTTTCAAAAGGCTTTTAAAAAAACAAGATGATAAATCTCATAATTAGCGTCTTAAATGCAAAATTGTGCATTAGAGAGAGAGCGGATTGGCTTTCCCATAAAATTACTCGAACAGCACTTTGCTAAAAAGCGTATATTTCAGACTAAACAATAAATGAAGTTAGTACAAAACCACGTCATTCTCTTTCGCGAGTTTTATCCTTCTTGTCGTTGTTTTATTGAATGAAAGTCTGAACCGTACACTCCTATATTTCAGTAAAAGAAAAGGAAGAAATTTACAGCGTATTTTAAAGGCAAGATGCCAAAATGAAAAGCAAGTTATTGGCAAACTTCTTAGACTCGTTTATCTTGAAGTTACCGAAATGGAGCCTCATGTGACAGAATCAAAACAATAGAACAAGACAATATGCAAAATTAAAAACTAAGGAATAAAATTATATTATTATTATATATATATATATATATGTATATTGTTAAATAAGAAATAGAAAAAAAAAACTGCAACATTCTACAAAATCTCAAAGCAATGAGTCAAGTCATTCCTGTTAATAAGCTATATTTATTTAATAAACCTATTATTCATTATCTGAGAGACCAAGCTTCGCTCAGCAGTTTTTATTAGGTGGGTTTTTTTTCTTTGCAAAATTATAAATAAAATCCTACCTATGGCTCGATTCAAGTTGATCGAGCATGAGAAAAAGGCGTCCAAAACCGTTTTCTCATGATAACCAATACTCCATCTCTGATATGTTTATACAGATCACGTATAGCCACATGTCAATTTTAATAATTAAAAAATGTTTGCGTAAAACTGCGGTGTTTCTTTTAAGAAAGGCCCCAATATAAAAAAATTTAAAAAGCAAAATCTGATCTAAATACAAAATTTGACCGTTACAGTCATACACGAAATAAATTTTTATGTATGTGGCGGTCAATGAGATAAATCGGTTATTAATACAAACCGGTCATTTTTAATAATAAACAAACGAGTTAGTATTAGTAATGGTCGATTATTCACATTGACTGTAACATATACATAAAAGTTACTTGTTTAAAGTTAGAGCATTTGAATTGATACGCTACAAGTTCGGTATGTTTTCTGAAAGTGTCTATGAACGTTGTGAGATATACTTCCAGGAATAATTATTTCTTTAGACTAATAGGTATTACTTTCTATGGACTAATTTTTATTAAATAGGCATATAAATTTACAATTTTCACAAAATCGTTTCAAATTTTTTTCAAATTATAAATAGATGAGTTAAAAAATTTGACAATCTATTGCTATCTGTTTCAGAAAAAGATTGATATAATCTTGGAAGAGTTTTCATAATAAAAATTCTCCCTAAAAAATGTAGACTACTTCAACAAAAGGATATATTTATTCCCTACCTATGATATACTCCTGAACTTCTTTAAAATGCCAAACTCATCTTATTGGCATATTTATGCAAAGCAAATAATACTTTATGTGAAAAAATAAGTCGAACGGAACGTTACTCTACAATTCTTTATTAACTTGTCATGTCAAAATCCGAGAAAGCACTTAGGCAGATGACATCTGCTAAAATGTCAAACTACTAAAGAAGAAACAAAAGGAAGAATCGTATAGGCAAATATCGTTACGAAGGACCTACCGATTCAATACACACCCACACACTAAATATCGATTACGACCAATACAGAAAGACCAAAATATTCCAATAACAGGCTCTTAAACAAAGACGTCATTTACGTCAACCTGAAGGACAGCATTTCCATTATAATACTTAAATATATTAAAAGCTAAATGAGAATGTTATCAAAAACTGCCGTTTTTTCCGACGTCCTGCAATAAAAAGCTAACTGTAACAAATTAAAAGACCGTGTTAAACAATGCATGCAAGACTTGTCTTTTTTTTTCTCCTTGTTGCGGTTCGGTTGAAAAACTGACGAGTGGCTTGATGCCAAAGCGTTGAGATAGTCATTTTATTCTTTTAAAAAAAGGAAAGATTATCAATGTAGTTTTGTCAGATAGTGTCGGTGTTGTAGGATGCGGTAATTTGAAGTTTATATTTTTAAATTGCTGTGTCTTTAGAAGACCCTGTCTAGGTTAGTGATCTAGTAGGTGGGTTTTTTTATAGCTGGGGGCAGGGACCTGTGTGGGCCTCGCTGACGTTTAAATCAATGTCTGGTTTTCAGAAAACTAATACTTCTCTACGTCCTACGGATCTACATTTTAAGACACATTTGCATTATAATAAGTACTGTCTATGATAAAGAATGATTTCTATTACTCAAAAACTATATTAATCTTTAAGAGTTTGTTCAAACTACCTACATCATTATGTAAATTAGCACATAGAATTAGGATTACATAAAAAATTTAAAGATTCTAAATATAAAAAGTATTGAACCTCTAACCTGAAATATCGCAACCTTTAAATGTTTCAGATTAGACTCGTCTATATTATTAAAACTTCCTCTTAATTATATGGCAGAGATAACGCGCACGCAAACAGTGTATTTAGCATTTTGGCACTATGTTAGAGTAAAATAAGTTTAATAACTAAAATAATGATTAGCGCTATAAAACATCAAGAAAAATAATTTTAAAAATTATTAGAATCATAGAAAAAAATTATATCAAAACATTAATGATTTTAAATTTAGTAAAAAAAAAAAAAAACATTTTTCCAGTGATATGCTTAGAAGATACTTTGGTAAAATATCAAAATGATGAAAACTTTTTCTTGTTTAAAATCCAATTCAAATCCTGATAACCCTTTTCTTAATAAACATCTACCATTCAAAAGAAACTTTAGTTGCCATAGTTCCAAGAGGATCTTGGGCTGACCGAGAGTTTTAATGATTTTTGCTTTCTCATAGATGAAATATAGAGAAAGTATTGTAATCGTAAAAAATAATAAACAATAAATTTCCACATTTCAGGCTTTCATATCCGAAAAAAATCATTTTTAGGGTTAAGTTTCTTTTGTCCGTGAACACTATAACTAGAAAACTCTTTTAAAAAAAGACAGTGGAAAGAGAAAATTTGAAGATTTCTATAAAATTTTGAATGAAATTCATTCCCCAAAAATCAATCTATCTGGCTGTTCAAGAATGAATCAACTCGATAATTATAAAATGCAAAAAGCTACGTAGATAAATTTGGCGAACAGATTTAGCATCTAAAATATAAATACTAATTCAATTTCTTAGCAAAATCTTCATCAAATGAAAACATACTTTCATTATTTGATCAATTTTTCATAGACGAGCAAGCCCAAAAATATTAGTCTTGATTGGTATTGAACGTTGCATTTATGTAATTTTAACCATCATTAAAAATATTTTCTGAAATTTAATAATGCTAAAACGGAAGGCATATTGTGTAGGGTAAAAAACAATATTTACATAGTGCAGGAAGATTCCAAAAAAATACTTTCGTTTTTTACAGCTCAGCATTTTTTAAAACCTAACATAAAAGTCTGTCCGCAAAACCACCTAAAAATAAAAAAGCAAATTCCCTGAGGGAAAATAGATGAAATAGACTGGAAATAGCATTTCATACGAAAGAACGGAGAAAATATTGTGCATGGTGAATAAAATTTCATTCACCGCTTTTGGATTTTTTTAAATCATAACACTACCAATCCAAAATATATCTGGCAAGTTGTCATGTTAATCTTGCATGGTGGCAGATCTATTCTTTAAGATTTCAAACAGGCCAGAGTGCATTATTTCGGTATTCAGATTTATGCAAAGATGGAGCCGGGCACTAATAAATAAGTGTCAACGGTGCCACAATGGTGTCATTTCACAAGGTAAAATTTCAAATGAGGATCCTCACACGTAAAGTAGGGCAACTGAAGCAATTTCACACTTGACACTAATTTTGGTTGGTTTTCTGTCTATGCATTTTGTATGTTGAGAATGTATGCAAAAAGAATGCGGGTCTGACATGCATATGATTTGAAGGATTTCTGATATGTAGGCTGAAATTTTGTCTTTCATGGAAATATTTTTGGAAACTAATTTAATAGAAACTAAATAGAAAGACTTCAATAGTAACAAAAATCAAACAAAAAATAATCATAAATATTTTAAATAGATTTCTATAATTACTTTCCTAAAATTAAATAAATGTACAACCTAAACTACGAAATATATCCCGTCAGACGAGCAATTCTTACGTGTCTATATAAATTTATTTCGTGTGTCTGGCTCTAACGATTTGGATCAAATTTTATATTTAGATAAGGTTTTGCTTTTTAAGTTTATACACAAAGGCGTATTTTCTTTAAAAAATATAATTTTACACACAAAAAAATTATAATTTACTATTAAAACCTGCGTGTGCGTGTTTTTCCTGCTGGCAGTGTCGTATAGTGCCATCTCGTAAATATTTGTGGTACATTGCTGCAACGGCATGATAACCTACTTATGCTTTAAAATTTCGCAAGATGGCGCTGTATGACATTATCCGTATACGAAAAGGTTCGCCTCATATCCGACAGCAACTAAGTAGCAATTATTTTAACCAATTCGAATAAAATGTTTAACTAAGTGCGTTAATGATTTTTTTTATTTAAATGACCATATGACCAAAAATTTATTTAAAAATGATAATAGCCAACAATATTAAATGACCAAAAATATTTAAAATTTTGTTGTTGTTTCTAATGGCAATTGTCATAGACAAGCTCATTGACGAAGTTAGCGATTTTAAGCCGAGAGGGCGTCTTTTGTCTTTAGTAGCGCCAACTATAGCCAAGGGTACGTCTTAGCATCACATTCGCTTGCTCAACTCCTTTTTACAGGGGGGGGGGGGAGCATTCATGCATCTCACATATGAAAAACAACCACACCCAAAGCGGGAAGCCCAAATCACTGAAAAGACGCGCTACCCCTATGCCATGATGACGGCCTTTTAAACTTTAAATAAAATATTCTATTTCTAGAATACGTAATTTTCACACCTTTTTCAAGCCAATTGTCGATGAAATTTGGCGCAAAATTACTGTTGTAGTCAAAAGACAACCTACTGAATTTCATTGATTCATGTCGTTGCATTTATGAATTATTGCGTTTACATACATGTAAAAGTACAAACCGATAAATGATTCATTGTTTGATCCATCTAGCTCAAAATTTAATTAAGTATCTATACTTTAAGCACAAAATCTGTGCATCAAATTGCAATCCCTCTAGCTCTTGGCATTTTGTAGTAATCGAATTCGTGAGTACTCGACCCTCCAGACGGACTTCCAGAGAATGGATTTGGTCCAAAAGGCGAGGGAAATTTACAAATTTGGCCTCAATTCCATGTACCGAATTTCAGCCCTCTTGTCAAAATGGTTTTTGAAATATCGCGCACACAAACAGACAAAAAACAGAGAATTTCTGGGACTCGAGGAGGTTTGCAACACTGAAATTCTCCAAAATATCGCGTACGAATTATTCGACGATAATAATACTTCTTCAATACTTCTTACACGAGGAAGTAAAAAGTGAAAGTAGAAGGTGCAAGAGTATAATTCAATAATTATAATATCAATATTTTCCCGATACATCAGCGTTAATGCGTTGAATGAAGCAGTGACCAATTCTGCAAGCACTACATAATGCGAATCAAATTAGAATACACCGATAATACCATTATTTAAAACTGTAACCGTAACTGTTTCCTCGGCCCTCTATCGGCCGCTGCCATGAACAATCAGTCCATGTCTTGGAAGCGAACGTAAAGCATGATGTAGTCCCCGAGTATTATTTTAATTCTTATATGTTAAATGTTTTGTCCTAAATAGTTTTGTCCCCGCGTAAATAATGTCATTAAATGTATTTTTTTAACTAAATTGGCATGATTTATTGATTTTAATAGTCTACCCTGACAGAATTAGAGTTTTGGCGCCCTTTCGGTCACAAAACTATATTTTAAATATACCATAGAAGGGATACAGCCTCAAAGACTATATGTGCAGAAGATGATATGCTATTTACCTTTTTGATGTCACAATTCCCACTTTTCGATTTTTGTGTATTTCGAAAATATGTACTGTAATCAGGGTAGATTTATACTTCCGTCTAGGAAGCATATATAATTTGGCATCTTTAAAATAAATCATAATCTTGACAAGCAGTAAATTGTTGAAAAACATTAAGTGGTTCCGGATAATTTAAAAACAAACTACTATAATCAAAATTTATGATGTCATGGTACAATGCATTTTCAAAATAGTCTTACTGCGGCTACTTCTGTCGAGGGAGAAACTCATCTCAGCGAAAATTTTATCGCCAACTTGGCACAAATAAATTATGTGGGTGGAAATCTTTAAAAAGAGGATAATATTTAAGCAAACTTACTCTCGTATATGTTAATGCATATATAAGATGCAAATTCTAATTGTTGCCAAAATAGTTAATTTTTTCATATACTTCTAGCTGGCAAACGGCTATGTAGAATGTAAAAAGTTACATATGCTTTGTTGCTGAATAGATAAATGCACAATTGAAAAGTAACAAAATCTCAATTTTTATACAATCTCTCGGTTCTAATATTTACATTTAGAAAAAAAAATTTGACCAATCATAATTTTAAGCAATAAAAAAAGTTCCACTTTTTTACGACTAAAATAATCGATTAAGAAGCTTTGAATATCACTATTTTAGATTATTATAACGATCACCTCCAGGAGCAATAGTCTATCAAAGAAACACGCCTCTTCGAGATTATTTCCGTTTAAAATAATGAAATTCAAATGTTCATAATTCGGTCAGTTTTATAGTATTAGAATGGCACAGTTTAAAAAAATATTCAATGTCCAGAATGTCTAATTAAATGTAATTAAGAGTATCAGGAAATTAAAGTTCCAAAGTCTAAAATGTTATTCATTAACGCAAATAATATAAAATAACATCCTTCACATCACTTAAAACTTTCCCCAGTTGAAAGTTACATGTCTATCTTTCAGGTTTCAACAACTATAAATGGTACGTTTAAATGATATGTTATGCATCAATGTCAATCGTATGTTACGCATCAATGTCAATCTTATGTTATCGATTAATGTTAATCGTATGTTAATACTAATGATTAACATTAATACATATGTTAATCCTGTATGTTAATATCATATCTTGTATGATGATATCTTTAAGTGGGCATTGTTACTTTACAAAATATTAAAATGTTTCATGTTTCATAAAATACTGCATGCATTTTTCATAATGTGTTCTCCTCTGACAGATATTGGATTTAAATTTCATTAGCTTGAGTCTTTGTCAAATACTAATAGAAATCATTTTAAACAGTAGCTTCAGAATTCTTAGAGTTAATTTCTTAAAGAAAAAATCCAAAAACTTCAAAGTGATTTCTTTCAGTATTTGCTGAATAAAAGATCTGAAAGGGAAGTTTTATGAAATATGAGGTCTTGGACTTTCAAAACTCGTATAAAAACATCAAACTGTTTTCTCTCCTGCTCTCCTGGGATTCTAAAACTTGCGGACCGTAAGTTTCTTGGTGCAGACATTTCTTCCTTTTCTGGCATTCTTTTTTGGAGTAAATCCTCAAAAGAAGTTTCTTGTTCCGGAACTCAATTGTGCCTTCGATTTTCATTTCAGTCTTTATCTGAGATTTTTTTTATTTTCTTTTATTTCTCAATTTACTTACTTTAATTCCTTTAATCTTAAAATTGAAGGCTCTAACTAAAAATTAGTAGACTAGATTAAGTTTAGTAAATCTCATTTTAATTTTATATTAATATACTAATGAGTATTTTTGAGTCAACTCACGCTTTCATGTGTCCAAACGTTCTTAACTGCTCACGAGTTAACTCGTGCTTTCAATAAATTTCAGTGCTCAGTTACAAAATCAACCAGTGACATAAGTTACCCAACAATAAGTATTACGGCAGTTTTTGATGTTTGTGCTAAGACGTTAAGTGATCGTAAATATCCCGTTTAACATATGCTACAATCTTTTCGAATCTTCAGCAAAATCTGAACTTAAAATGGTGGCCCACCGGTCTCAAAGCAGAAGGAAAATAGTTCCGAATTAATCCACTTCAGAAGTTGGTTCAGTTTAGTTGCGGTCGTATTAAATCTGGACATAGATGCCGTGTTGGTCAGAATTAATTTCAGTTGAGTGAGTAGCAATACATAGGATACAAGAATATGAAGGAAAAACACAATTTACTCATTCTTTTGTAACTTCGATATTGTAAACACAATAATATATTTTAATGTAATATATTGTAAAAATTATAGTTTATAATTCTCCGTCGAAGAGTTACTTTTCACCTTCAAAGTGCTACTTTTCAAAACAGTCTCCATTGTGAAGTCCTGGTTTTCGATGACAAGTATCGCCAAAATTATTCGTTTGGCGTCACTAATTCCACCCTTGATTCTTTATGATAAATCAGAGGTGGCTTTATTAATATTTAATAATAGGATTTATTGTCGCGAAGAGGTAGAAATACCATATTGGTTCGTTAATAAATATCTTGGCCCTTTCTGGTTTTTAATAGAAAGTAAATTGAATGGAGATTGCGATACGACAAATACATGTTTATTACATTTCTTTCCCGTCGAGGCTGAAGGCAGACATAAGATCGGAACGGTAAAAATGCTGCGGTGGCTGAGAGTAGACATACGACTGCAAAGGATTAAATTATGTAGTATTTTCACTAAATTTCGTACTTAATAAAAATTCAATAAATCGATCCACGTTCAGCAGGCATATGGATTAAAAGGTGAAGGAAACAAAGTAAAAATTCGGTATACTTTTTTGGTAACTGATAGGGTATACGGTTTTTGGTCACAGACAGATATAAAATAAGTCAGATTCTAATAACAGAAAAAGGGAAACAAACACTTTTTTAAAATTTAAAAACAAAGATTCCGATTACAATAATATGGAACATTGAATATTTATTAATCTTTAAAAACCGTTTCCTGAAAACGAATTTTAAAACTAAAGTATTAAAATTTCAGTGTAAATAACAGATCGCCTCACCTCAAAATCGTGCCAGTTTTTCTTCAACATTCAAAAGTTATTTCCAATCGAGATGTAACTTTCTCTCGAGTTTATATGGCCAGCTTTTTGTACAGCGAAAATCGCGATAAAACAATCTATTTCGATGAATGTTTCTTCATATAGATACAGTAATCAGTTCTTTCTTATCATTAAAAAGGAATATATATCCAGTGACTTATTTCCAGCGTTTAAAAACTTTTGGGGAGGAAAAGTACTTCGATAAATAAACGACTGAAGCAGTTTATTTAGATAACAAGATAAACAGTTTACTTCTATTGCATTTGTTTAGTTATGGTTACATCCGGTTTTGGAGCGGAATGAAGACTATTTTAGAAAAGGCTTCATACATTTGGTGATCACAAAACGAAACTAGCCCCTGTTTCACAAACTTCTGCCCCAAACCAATGGGAGTTTTTAATTCTACTGGACTTAAAGTTTCTCAAGAGACTTGCATTAACAATTCACAAATGAAATAGAAATTGGAATTAGTAACAGAACTTGGTAACTTTGGGCCACCAAACCGAAATCGCTTTAATTATATAATTAAGGCGTCAATTTCAGTTAATATCCGCAAAAATTGGACAAGCATTAAAGGCGATTCGAGTATTTAATTATATATTTGGTGTTTTTTCAATTTAAGTTTTTATTATACGAGATCATGATGATGTTTTGGTTTGAGGGTTTTGAAGCCTCAAAAAAAAATAGCCGGGTATAAAATAAAGGGTGTAAATCGTAAGAAGTTATCGCCGAAAGAAAAAAATAAACGGGAATCAACGCGAAACAGCGAAGGAAGCCATTGTAAGGTCTATAAGATATTAAGACAATTATTTAACTTTCATTTTCAGTTTTTATAACTAGTAAAAAATGTATTGTTGCTCTAAAGATTGAGATAGAAAATAAACATCGCTGTTTTAAAAATTAACTTTTGTAGAATACTATAATTCAACGATCATTCCAAACCGGTTTAAATAGGATATTCCAAAAAAAAACGTATGGTCACCAGAAAAAGTGTTGAAGTTCGATGATTGAGAGATGGGGGAAAAAAACACCGTCTTTCTTAATATCGACGCATGCATAATATGATAGTCTCGTTTCAACCCGTTTTAAACTGGTTAATGGCTTAAAACAAGTAATGACTTAAAATGATGTTTTTACATAACTTGAAATTACAATTTTAGTCAAATGATTTCAACTTTATTATTGTTTTATATATAGTTTTTTCCAATTAACCATGAAATTTCAATCCACATATAAAATTTCATTTGAAAATTAGTTTAGTTATATTAATGTCCCTTTTTTAAGGCAACATTAGAGCTATTTTGGAATGGATCGCGTCATTTTAAACAGCGGTCAGACAACGAGGACGACAGCTGAGCTGGCACCCCTTTTGCACACCATTTCATCTGACAAAGAGATTATTAAATAAGGTTTTTTCTTCAATTAGATGACATTTTGCCATTAATTCAACTGACGTGAACTCGTATTCAGCAAATAAAAATAATGAAATTTTCCGTTTCATCATGAATTCAAGTCTGAGCATTTTCACAAATTGAATCTAGTTTATCAGAAAGATTAACTTTGGAACCATGAAACAGCATTCCATTACTTTATTTCAATTTAACATCCCAAAATCAAAACAGAGCAGAGAATCTCAGTCTTTTAGATTATTAAAATCCTGTTTACCTTTCAGCGTAAGAGTTTGTAACACTGGCAGATCCTAAAAGCGTTGCAATTTTGATCTTAGCAGTTAATTTGCAAAAGTGTCGATACAAAGAAGAAAAAAACACTCCTGGATAAGTAGCCAGATTTCTCATATATTTCTTCATTTCGCTTCCGCTTAGCTTGCTCAGATCTGAATAATCGATTATTCAGTGTTGATCAGAGGGAGCTGCACTTAGGTTAGAACTGTGTCAACAAGGAGAAAGCAGTGTACAAACTTCCGAAAAGTTTATCTCGGGAGCTTTCGTTTTGCCTGATTAAATATCAAGAGGTTCGGAGCAACTTATCTCTGAATGTAGTTCCCGCTCGTCGAAGATCGATAACGGAGAGACGTGAAAGTATACTTGCTGGCGTGCGAATGAAAAAATAGATTTTATTTCACCGAAAAAAAAACACGTTAAAATTTATTTCTTACGATTTCATAAACGAAAATAAAAGTAAAAAGATATTGGGAAAAGCAGTGGAGTTATTTCTAGCTACATGAAAAAACTAAAAGCATTTCTATTTTCTCCAAAAAATAAAATGGCAGTTTGCAATAAGGAATGCCGGATATATTTTACAGCAAAATATTTTCTAGAGATGTATTTCAGTTTTGATTAGAAATTATTCGAATTTTTTTAAGATCGGGAAAAGCCTTTATAAATATAAGATGTCGATATTTTTTACATTGAAAACAAAAATAATTAAGTGTCCATTTTATTTCAAAAGATACGAGTTTAAAATTTAATAGAAAAGCCAAATAGAGTGCAATCCCGTGTATCCGATCTAATGAAGCGGAAGGACTGCCCTTATGACAAAAAAAGCTGATAGGCTTAAATTCTATAATTTTTTTCCCAACAATACCTGAAGACAAAATTTGTATACCAAAACTTACTGTTACTAGACGTATTTTTTTCATTTTTTATTAAATATTAAACCCTTCAAATATCACAATGTGGTAACAACCGAGTCCCAATGAACCATAGAAGTTGCCGATAACGTGTCGAGCTAAAATAGAACAGTCTGTACTAATAGTTTATACATGTTTATACATTGTACTACACATTTCAAGAATTTATTAGAGCAAAAGTAAGTTAAAGGATACAAATTACTCACATTTTAACAAATTCTGTAATGCCCAACTTAAATGCAGTAATTAGAACAAAACATTAACGTTATTCGTTCGCTTAGTTAATAAGCGAAGAAAGTTTTTAAGAAAATTGACTCAACTGATTTTTTCATTGATGAATAATTACACAGCTATAAAAAGGTAACCTTAAGTCAAAATTTGCAGTTTTCAGATTCTGAAAGAATCCCTAAGATGACTTGTTAAACGCTTTCCCTTGCTAAATTAATTGGGATAAAAGAAAACTAAGGCGGATAATGGCGAACCGGATAATCGAAGTGTACTGCATAGGAGAAATATAAAAATAATTTTAGGCCAGTAAGTCATGTATTTACAAACAAAAAGTTCATTCAACAGTATTAATTCAATTCAAGATTAATTTCGAACCATTTTAATTTACCACATTGTTACGTCTAGTTCATGATTCATAAAGTAAAGTTTACAATACTGAATTAAATTTGCATTGTATTTTTAAAACATGTCTCTTAAAAATAATCACACATACCTAGAGAATTGAATCTTTGAATCAATTTCTTACTAATCAATCGATCAATTCTTATGGCTTCAATGTAACGATGTTAGAATTAGTCTTAAAGCTTGAATAAATCTGAAAGGCAAATAATAACAAAACATAGTATATGAACTTCATAATATCAGTCAACTTAAAGAACAGATCTCCCCTAATTATCTTAAGTACTTGAAATAATCTTACGAAATGAAGGATTTTCAGTACACATCGACAAGACGAAAAGCACGATTGCCAAATTCTATTTGCACGTAAATGCACGTTCTTCCCAAAGGAAATTAAGAAGGAAACCCATCAGAGGCAAATCTAACAATTTCCGCCACAAACTGGATTTTCGTGTTTTTCTTTTTTAATTGAACAAATCTCAATAAAATGACTGTACTTTCCGAGACAACGAATGTAGGCTTCGAAAGCTCTTTCCTAACTTTTAAATCTTACTTTTCCTTCCATACCCCACCGGAATGTTTTATTTAGCAGACACATGTTGCTTGGGATTTTTAAATTTCTCCGTTTTTTATCCAGAATCAAATTTGAAAGAGTCAACTATTTTCAAATAAATATGAACTATGCATTTACTTTTCTCTTGCTATGTATCTTTGTTTCTGTTGGATGTTCATTGATTTCTCAATTTAAATTGGAACAGCGAGATCTACGGGACTTAGTTTTGAAGTATTTCCATTTCATTTCAAAGCTTCATTTGGGCTATTTTGAGGCGGACCTCGTCATTTTGAACCCTGTTCAGATGACGAGAACAATACATGAACCGGCATTCTCTTATGAATTTCTGTGTTAAATCAATAAAAGGGGCATTAGGCGCCGAAAGATTTGGCATGCGCCATACCGTAATCATGAACATAGCATGATTCTGACAGCCTTGTTCAATAAAAAAAAGTACTTTTCTCGTTCTTAGTTTGTTCCTTGACAATAGTAGTTCTTTCTTGGTTATGTTATGCACAAAACTGCGAGGTTCGATAAGTGTTAGATTACTTTTTAATACTCTGTCTTTTTTTTACTTTCTCTTATACATAGTATAAATAAAACAAAAAAAAAAGATTCGAACTCGTAATTTTGAAGAGTCTTTAGACCTATCTAAGTTCGAAAAACACCTTTGTAATCTGTCTGTCTGTCACAAAAATAACTCCCAAACGCTTAGAGATGGACAACTGAATTTTGTATACGGTCTTTACACTGAATTTGCTGATTTCCATCAAATTGAGAAAAATGTGTTAAGAGGAAGTCTGTCTGTCCAGGTTTTCGAATATACATTAACAGGATAATTACAAAACGAAGAGACTAGATAGATAAAATTCGATAGATAGGTTTAATATCTATAGCATAGGTTCCCAACGTGGGCGATATCGCCCCCTTGTGGGCATTTGAAGCTTTAAAGGGGTACGGTAAAAGACCCAGAGAAAATGAGGGGGCGTTGATATGGCACGGAGGGGCGTTAGAGGATTAACCAAATATGGTGTACAATGACTTCAAGGGGCGATTCCAGGACATTTAAAGCATGGACATACCAGACTGGGTTTTGGATCATTTTTCCAATGTCAACACAGCAGGATCACCTCACTTAGAAGAAGAACTGATGACAAATGAGGATCTAAAAATTAAATTCAAGAATTTTGGCTGCAGAACTCTATTTCACAACTGCATTCAGGATTAGTCAATTGTTCAACGACTTCTGACAGCATTCTCTTCTTCATATTTAGCATTGTAGAACAATTATACAATAGAACGTGGATTGAGTGCTGTTGCAACATTGATAGCGAAAAAGAGAAATCGGCTCCATGCTACTGAATGCGGCGACTTACGATTGTTTTTCAGTGAAATAGAGCCCGATATTAACAAGTTCCTTAAAAGGCATCAAATACAGCCTTCTCATTGTTAAGTTAGAAACTCGATGTCTTTAAATTTTAATAAAAATACTTTTTAATATAATGAAGTATGCGTTTTGATGGGTCTCTGAAATTGTCCATTTACTTAGAAAGCAATAGTTTATTATGAATTAATTCGTGTCTTACGAATCCCTGACTGACCATATGACAGGTAAGCTAACATTTTTATTCCTCTTTTTTTAAATAAAGAAGAAATTCAGTAGCGTTTCGATTCCAATAATATTCTATCTAATAGATTTTTTTTTAATTCTCGTTTTCCCCATGCATTATGTACGCTCTTATTTATCTGGAGTGGGAGGGGGGGGGGGCGATATTGAAATATTCATTAGAAAAGGGGGCACCAGTTCAAAAATGGTTGGGAACCTCTGATCTATAGTGTAGATATCTATTAAACATTTTAAAGTTTGAGCCAAGTCTGTCTTCGGGTTTACTGTCTCTCGCTCTGTACTTTCAGAAATGTGTAAATGCGATAATTCAAAACCACAATGACTTAAATGCATCAAATTTGGAATGGATTTTACTTCAAATGGAGTTTTGTCAAATTTTTTTTTTTTTTACAATCGGTTGAGGAAAGTAAGTCTGAAACACAAATTTTGTATCCATTAACGCATGCAGTGTTTAAACATTAAATAACTCGCCAAAGACACAATAAATCCAATAAAAATACTAAATTCACGCCAAAAGTTATTTCGTTACTATTGTACTGCTCCTTGTCATAATAAGCTTGTTAGACAGTATGCGAGAAAGTTATATGGAGATCACTTTCGATGGTTTACAAAACAAGTTACACATAACATACTTTTTTATTTTAAAATTATCTTGCATATGAACAAACATTTATATGAATTCTAAAGGTAAGATAAAATTCATAAAATCAGTTGACAGTAGTCTGCAATAAGTAATCAAATATATGATTATAAAATTTTTACTCCCAACCTTTCTCTAAGAAACGTCATCATATAGCAATTGTAAACAAGCCAAGCATTTCGCAATGTCCATAAACTTAACCCCTGTGTTACGAACCTCTATTGATTCATTCTGCAACTCTCAAATCTTGCTTAAGAAAAAAAAAGTATTTAAACAGTTACGCAAGACAGAGTAGACACTAAAAACATTTCATTCGATTTTCCCAACCCATACTTGTCCCATTGTTAAACATGCACAATCCCGTCAACCCTTTTTATCATTCACATCATAAAACAAAACGTCAGCGATGACATTAAGATCTCTGGCCGAAGAGGTCGGGACACACTTCACGGAAAAAATAAAATCCCCCATGCCAGAAAGGCAACGCATTGACGTCGTTTTAAATTCTGATCATACCCGTCGAACAGCTTCAGAGAGCAAATCTACGAACGCAGTTCAGTTCCGTTGCATCAGATGAGAGTTCCCGTCCTGAATATGAAATCTGGAAGCTCTGCACGTATACCAATTTGAATGTTGACCTCAGCCGATTGCACCTTCTTACAGGGAATAGACACTGAGTCACAGCGGATGATCGTCAAAGAAAGCAATAGAGACCCTGAGCGGTAGACTTCGAATTTCTCTCCTTAAATTGATAGGGAATCTAACAAAAAGTTTCCGGTGAGGAAGTCTAGAGCATCCGATGAAAAAAATGGGCTTGCTCAACCACATATGCAGTAGTACTAAGACCGTCAGAATAGCCTTCTATTTATGAATTAAAATGGGCGATCCTCTTATTTAAATTTTAATCGTTTCCTATTTGTTTTCATTATTATTACCTGGCACCCGGCGCGTTGCTGCCGCAGAAGAAATAATCTTGGAAACACCGTTTGGAATTTGAAATAGCCGTCTTGTTTAATTAAGGATGATATTCATTTTCGTATCGACAGCGAATACATTCATTGAAATGGAAGGAGATATAAAGGAGATGCAGAAATAGTACAAATTCTATTTCTATTATTATATTCTACAAAAAAAAAAATGTTTTTTACATATTATAATTGTGTATTCCTTTAGAGTTGTAAAGCTTGGTGTTCTTTCAGAGTGGTGATGAAAGAGACTATTGTATTTCGTGATTCGTTTAATATTCGTTCAGTATTCTCAAGTTTGATGCTAAAAATGTTTTCGGAGGTGACTGCAAAAACCGCTAAGATTTTATTAAATGTTTATTAAAATTTCATATCCCTAGGGGACTGGTTCCCCTAGAACTTTCTCGCACACTCTCTCATAAAACTATTCCTTGAGAGAAAGACTTACCTTGCATTTACGTACAATAGCTCCGAAATATGAACGTCTAGCTTGAATTTAGCATCTTTACTGAATCTGTTGTCTCCTTGAGTTATTTCGACAATAATCCATGGTTAATAGATGCGTTAAATATATGCGAAAATATTTTTTATACTATAGATTATTGCATTTTGCCTATAACACCTTCACATAAGTGCAAGCAATATGTTGTCGAAGTTTTATCGGAATCGGATGAGAGATAAGAGACATACATTTATTTTTATTTATATAGATTTCCGAGTCATTTATATATATGCATAAGCAATATACTGTTCGTTTCAATATCCTGAGACGACCCCTTTTTGATGATTCTGTCTCATTACGGTCTGTCATGCGGATAATGTGTGCAATTCCAGAATTTTCTGTACTATTAATTGAAAGCATCTTTACCTTTCATCTTTCCTCTTAACACTATTTTGACGAGTTAAATCCATTTTAATGCATGCGCAAAAGCGCAGAGGGTTTTAGAATCAGTTGCCAAATATTCGGAGTCATGATGCTTAACAGATAAATATAAAATCTATAAATTTAAAATATTCAGGAAAAACCAAAGAACCTGTCCCTCATTCCCAAACACCGGACCTATTTCATCCATTTTTATTTTATATGAAAGCTCTAGGAATCCGCAGATACATCATCAATGGCTACTTTCCTACCATTACCACATTTGATTCTTCAGAAAACTCTGAAATGTACATTTTCATTATACATTTCTCTCTAGGAGGCAGACCTCCAGGAAACTATCAGACAACGAATTTCATTGCCAGTTTGATTCTGTTTTTAGTTTCGTCAATTTTCGCAACACATGAAAGATGATGATTTTTAGATGCGCCATCAGTGGCCACTTGTCTCCTCTACACCACCTTCCTCCAATCTCAGATGACATTTTAAAAGCATTACTCCTCAATATGATTTCACCAATGAAAGACCTTGAAATAGCCCCATACCGCTACCATTATGCTGATTTCACCACTTTCTATACTAGACAAAAATTAATTACTTCTATATGCGTAATGAAGGTTTGACAAGCTGTTTTCTCTATAGTGAAGCTGTTTTTGAAAGAAGTTTAAGAAATATTCCACTGCATATTGCCCATGGAGAAAAAAGAATAATAAAGCTTACATCCTAGCCACTAGTTATTTATCGAGTACATGAATTTATTCTAATGTAATTTAATCCCGTAATATCATAATGCTATTAAAAACATAATTGTATGTAAACATATGTATCAAACACCTCACACATTCCAGAATGAAAAAAAAAGTGAGCATCATTCATGTTATTTCAGACTAAACTGTAGGATCTGAGCCGACATCTGTTACCTACTACAGTTATTTTCCTCCTTTATTTCATCTTAAATTATGTTAATTGTAACCGATCTTTATCTCATTAGTTCCATTCTGTTTATTTCGTTGCAATCGGTCTGAAAAATCAGACATGGCCAAATTCAGTTATCTTAAAATATCTGATAAGTCATGAAGTATATTTTGACAAACAGAAATCGTTTTGAAATTTTTTTAATTCAAATCAGTTTCAAAACAACTATGGCAACACAAAATGTACCTCCTGCATACCAGGTACTCCATCAAGCGTCAGACGTTAATCAAAGAAATTGGCATTACTCCATTAACTGACGCATAATTTGCTATTCCTTGTCTTTTTTCCTTCAAAAGATCTGACCGGATATTGATATTCAGACATCAGAAAACTGTGCTCTGAAGATTACACAACTTCCTTGAAATTATCTAAATGTAACTAAAATAACATTAGAGAAGGAATGTTTGTTTTTTACGTAAGTTCGTGTTAGCATCTAGGAAAAACTCGAGGAAGTTATGGTTGGGTAATTTTGGGTATCAGCCAAGATTTGTTATAAATTACTTTCAATTTGATTATAAACATGGGTTGTTATCGAAAATATTTCCAAATGGATCGTTTTCACTTTACATGCTTATCGTTGTTCAATTTAATTTCGATTTGATTATCAAAAGATAACACCAATGGTATAAGACTCGGACTTCTAATTCATAAAGTCATAGCGTAATAAAGTGATTCGTTTGATCGTATTTGTGTTTAATGTATTCTGTGGGAAACAATTTTTACGTTATGTCGATTTTATAGACCTAGGAAGAGGTGAAGTTGGAGATTTTGGCCAGTTTACCTTCGAATTGATTCGAAAAATCATAAATTGAAAAATCCTTTTCGCTTAGTTGCATAAAAATTACATATTTTTAAAGAACCAGAGAACAGAAATCTTTCTTGTGCTTTTCTTCTTTTTTGCTTTTTGTCTATTTTTGTAGAATCAGAATTTTTACTAAGTAAAGTTAAATAAAAAATTGATTGAGCCGGAATCGAAGTTTTTTTTAATTTCAAGGAGAAATCATGTCAATTTTGGTTTAATTTAGCTATATTAACATCCTGTTTTAAAGCGTTAGGGCTATTTTGGGATGGACCACGAAATTTTAAATCAAGGTCAGATGACGAGGGTGACACCTGAGCTGACATCCCTCTCTCCAAACTTCTATACCACTATAGCGGGAGGACATTTGGCCCCGACGAATTTATCGTGCATCAAACCCGCTTACAAGACGGTTCTTCGGTGGAATCGGATGTCGAGCTTAAAGCCTCTAGTCTCGAAACCGAGACTTTACCACCAGGCCACCTTATTAATCGTGTCGAAAAAATAGAATCAAATGTGTTTCAAGTTCATTTAAGTTCAAACAAAAAAGATAGTTGCATGAAATTATGCTATATTAAGCTTTTAAAAAAATTAAATCTGTTCAAAACTTGATTTAGTTTTCCAGTAGATCTTAATAATTAAATAAAATGAAGTCAATCGATGTAAAATCTCCGAATCAACAAAACTCAAAATTGCCCAAAATATTGGAGATCCAACCACGTAAAAACTTAAATGGGTCTAATTTAAAAGATATGAAAATATCTTCCAAGTTTATTCAGCACATTTTTTTCAAACACGGTTCATATTCAGCAATCAACGTTTTTTTTTTACCTCCAACAATTAATTTCTCACTGAATGTGCCACGTCCTTTTTTATATCTTTCATAACAATAACAGTCAACGCGCAATTGACAGAATTTTTCAACCGGCAAAAAGCTAGTTTGATTGGATTACTAGATATAATAACACTCACATCCTCCATGCATATTTCCTCATATGTTTCAATCGTATGGTTTGTTAGCACGATAACAAATAGCGCAACCCATTTTTTTAATCATAAAATTGACAAAAAAACCGACTCGTAATAAACACACACAATTGCGTCTTTATTCAGTACAACGGATGAAGAGCAAATGGGGGATTAAAAAAAGGTGAAAAAATAATATTTTACTTTTCAAATTTTTACTGCATTTTTCCTGCTTTGATATGAAACAATTGTTGACAATCACGGCATTTTCTACTCTACAGATTTGCAGTTACAGTTACGTTGCATAAGATAAACGCAACCTTTTGACGCGAATTTCAATTCTTTATGAACTATACATGAATATAAATACTAATAGCTCCATTTTTTTAACATTTTATAACATTTTTAAAACCGCTATTTTTAAAAATTTTATAATATTCATGTATTTTTGCTTTTAAAATTGAATTTTCAAGCCATGGCGCTTTGAAATCACACATATGCGCTCATACTTAACAGGGATACTTCTGTAACTTTCAAATAAGTTTATTTATACTAATTTTATGAATATCATGATCGAGGGATATCGAATATTATAATACTATATTGAAGAAAGCAAATGGTAGTAATGCATTAGACAACCTTACAGACTTTCTCTTGTGTTAGAAACAATAGTTAGGTTTCATCAATATGTAATATATTTTTGGAAACAAAATATTATGAATAGAAAACGATTTTACAAAAATTTATTATTGTTATAACTTTAAAAATATGAAGCCCATTTAGAAAATATTATTAATTAGATCCTAGTTCACTCTTATTTCTTTCTCATTTTCAGATTTTGAACGATTAAAAAAAGGAGACAAATATAATGCAGACTGAAAATTTCTTTTGCATATTTTTTTAAATAACCATCTGTATTTCTATTAACATTACAAAAGTTTGATTTTTTTTTTAAATCATCGAACAAGAACCGAAGATCATGGTTTAAAAAATTACAATAACCTTTGCACAATTCAGGTGGAATCTTTTTCCTAAGTTTCTAAGGCGTAGGGGTTAAGAACAAATATTGCCGTCTTATATTCCTAGCAATCTGAAACTTGTTGCAGTTGTGACCAGGTCACGTGATCAACTTTGTCATCACCTAAAAAAGATTCTGAACTGGGCCAAGAATAAAATGCCCTCAGGCGTTGAGCCCCTCAAAGAATGAGGCTCGATTTGGGAATAATCTTTCTAATTTGCTCAAAACTGGCCTTACTTATAATGTACTTTACAAAATAACTAATAATTGTGTCTAATATAAAAACCCTAAAAGCCTCTTAAAAACAAATACAAACCTTAAAAATAGGTAAGAAAAAAAGTCTTTTTATAATAGAATGTTGCAGAATAGAATAATACAAAGAATTATCGTTAACAAGGGTATTTAACAGTGAATCAAATAAAAGAAAAGGACATACCGATTTAACGGAATGAAAACTTGCAACATTCAGTTCTATGAATAACAATATTCTTCAGATGATAACCCTTTCAACATTTAAATTCCTAAAAGTCTTATTTTTACTATGTTCTTTTTCTCATTATTACCTTTGTTGGCCTGTGTACAATTAGTAATCCCGATATTCATGCGATTGCATTATTTGGCAATAGTAAATCTTATTCATTAAACTTGCGTTTGAATTTCATCTACCCTGAGTTTTTTTGTTTTTTTTAATTCGATGACAATCCTTTATAGTGCTTTTCAGTATGGATCTTCGGACTGCTTTTCATTAATATAAAGGTCGAAACTAAAACGACCTCATATATGTTAAAATGGTCTACACATATTTTCGACCTAATGTATTCATGCAAAACCTAATTTGTTTTACGTATTTGACCTATTATTAAAGTTTTTACTTCTATTTAGGAAACATTTAGTAGACTTAAATACACTGAAATATTTTTCATGATTAATTAAAGTGCAAAGTCACCATAAATCATTAACAGAAATAAACTTTTGTTTAAATATATGAAAGCTTCTGTGGAAATTTAAGATAAGTCTAACTTTTACAGAAAGACATGGCAGTATCTGTGAAAATGTTATGCGTGGCAATGCGTTTCTTTCGCGGTAAGAACATAGTGACAGAACGGATATTGTTGATGTTTATTTTACAAGTAGAAATTTGACTTCTTTTTCTCTACGCTCATTTTTTATAGCCTGTGATGAAAGACAAAAAGGCTGGCATGCTTGATACTCAACCCTTTCTTTGTAAAGATGTCGTTTCCAGACCTAACAGAGTCACTACTGTGGGTGTGTAACCAGTTTAATAAGCATCAGAATTTGCTGCGGGTGCCTACGCTTGCTAATGATTTGCGAGCCAGGATTGTTATGGTTGTATAAACGCACTCAAACAGAATTGTTGAAGCAAATATGTCTTTCATTACGCTTTAGAAAAGTCGAAAATGATGCCAGGGAAAAAAACTTTCAAACCTCAACTTCTAATTTTGGTTTTACCAAGTCGATTATTTTCTGTATACACCTAGAAGGAACAAATCGTGAAAATGAAGTAAACAAAAAAACAAAAGTTGTCTCGCAACTTACCGGTAGCAAATGGCACGTAAAATACGAATAAACTCATGATCCGCCGCAAATTCTTTAAGTATTTCAATTTTTTAAATTTATTTTTATATATTAAAGGCACAAATATTTCTACACTTGTTTCAGCTAGCATGCAATTTCTAGTTGGTTAGGAATATATTGGTTAGAAAGAGGAAAAAATCCTTTTTCGAATTTTGAAATGATCGATAAAATTTGGGGGCACTGAATTATTTATATGCAATTGCATTCCATGTAGAAGTTTCTAACCTTTCATAAACTGCACGTCCCTTTGACAAGAAAAATGTCTGATATATAAACGTCGGGGAACCATAATAATTAATCATACCAAATATTAAAATATTATTGTCTTGGGATATACTACCGCACCCATGGGATGTCCCAGCGTCGACTAAGGAGCAATATCGCAGCCATTAAGAAGCAATAAGCTAGAATTTTCGGATCTCAACACAGTAAAGACAGCAAATTTCATTTATTCGTTATTTGCATTTAAGTCCAATGACTTGTTAAGCGAAAGCAGACAAATGTTTTCTGTATAAAAATATTTTTTTGTACAAAAATATGTTTTATATGTAAAAAAAACATATGAAATATATAAATATATGTTTTCTGTACTCATGAAATATTGAAAACATGGAGATTCTCCAAAATCTCGAATCGGACAGTTATCTTTATACTTCGTACAGTAAAAATAAAAAGAGAAGGCTTTGAAATAAGCAAATTACTTGTCATACTACTGTTTTATCGTTCGAAATGGATTATAACAGTCATGAATTAAAACCATTTCACTTTCACAAATTTTAAAAATAGTTTTTTTTTCAATGAGTTTAAATATATATTTAATCAAAATATATTCATTCAACTGCCGTGTGGATCAAAAACCTGGCGTGTAACGCACCCCTTCCAACACTGGACAAAGAATCTCCTGTAATCATCTCAGGTGTTGCCAATTCCCGGTAAAACGTAATTCATACCGGAAGTGGCGGGCGTGAAGGAAGGAAAGGTGAAACAAACAAAAAATCGTTTGAATCATATCCACGTTCCCGGCGTTCCGGCACGACTCGACCGCAGAATACTGCGCCACGAGATGTAACGGCAGAGCGTTCCGCACCGCTGGACGGATTTACCGAAAATTGGCCTCAGGGTCTAATCACGGTCGGGGAAGTCACTTTTTGCACGTTCTTTTCGGTAATAGTAGGTTGAGTTACATTGAGCGATCGCAGCGGAAGAGATTCGTTGCGTTGATTGTCGATAATTGGGAAAGTATGCGTTATTCTCGGTTTGTCGCATTCACTGCGCTAAAAATGATTGAAATGGAGGGGGGGGGGGGGGGGGGTTAAAGAGTATTTTAAGAAGACAGTTATTTCTAAATCAATTAGTCATTTCATACTTTCCAATTTTTTGAGAAAATTTCGGAAATAGACAAATACAATTCTTGTACTAAGCAATGCCTTTAGTTAAGAGGATTTAGATATTTTTGTCATCACTTTAAAAAAAAATGATAAATTTCGCTTAGCATATTAAAATATCATTAGCATGTTAATGATTTTTTTTGAAAAATTTATTTTTATTTATTTATTATGCCACCAAACTGCTCAACATCCACATCTATACACAATATTATGAGCCGGTGGCATGACAGTGTAGAGCATCTTCCTCGTGATCTGGGCAACCTGCGTTCGAGTTCCAGCCTGGGCATGGTTCTGTGATTAGAGCTGTGAGCTGCTATTAGCTGTGATATGAGTGAATGTGCCCACTGTAATAAGGGGCTGTGTAAGCGAATGTGATGCGGGAGTAGCTAGAAGTAATTAAAGACCCTAGTTATTTACTCTATAAATAATTAGTGTTGTATTATAACCATAACTTGCTTACAAAGACAAAAATAGGATTGCTGCATGAAAATTCTGTGCAGCGTGTAAACCGTTCTGGTTAAATTTTATTACAATTTACAAATTTTCCCATTTCTGAAAATATGTTTTCAAATACTTTTTTGTATTTATAGTGTTTATAATCGGCAATACATCCGAAAATCATAAATAGTTTTTTAAAAATCAATTTTCCAAAAATTTCCCTTCGAACGTAGACGGATACCTTTGAAATTATTTAATTTTCGACCCAAGATTGTAGTCTGGAAAACAGTCCTAATCGGTAGTCATGGCCAAATTTGGTCCTAGCTCCAAAATAAATAAAAACGAACTAACTCAGTAAACGGAACATGGGCATTATTTTCACTTCCTTAGCAATTGCCCACTCACGTCGTTGACGATTCTAAGACAAGCCTCTCGTTGTGCATGACCTATCTTTCCAACTCTAGTAATTAAATGATTTTTGAATCCAGCATGTCATAATTTTTTGATAATGTGCAAGCCAACAAACTTTACATTAAAAAGATTAAATGCCCAAAATGAGTACTAGTGCAATAAGTGTAGCAAAATTTTTTCTTCTTCCTTATCCTCTCGTAGAAACAGATTCTTACTAAGGTTGCAAACTACATCATAAATGAAAAGCAACATAATCCAGTCTCTCGTTCTTCTTTTTGGATCAAGACGAGCTTCAATGATTTTTCTGGTCTTTTTAAAGAAAAAAATCAATAAATCGATGTTTTCCCCGACTTTTTAAATCCTGAAATAAAGATGGTAAAAAAAATCAAATTTACGTAAAGAGAGCAAGACAAACAATCTTATTCAAATGGATTCTAATTACGAATTCGAAAGCGAACGAAAAGGGCAATTACTTTTAGGATTCAAATGTTGAAGTTATTTGCTCTGTTAGTTGAAAAGAAATCGTTACGTTCATTTTTTTTTCTTTGAAATGGTTATACATGTTTTTCAGTTCTCAAAATGAAAATCATTAGCTAGGTAAATGGTATTTTAAATAAAATTTATGATACGTTTTATGAAATAAATATTAAAATCTCCATTAAAAGATTCAAAATTTTAATGCTCCAAATAGACTGCGCTTGTAATAACGTTCCTTATATTAACCTGTTAATCGAGTGATTAATTTATATTCAAGTTAATTAATCACTCGATTTTTTATTAAAATATGTCGTCATACCCAGTTTAGAGATTAAAATAATAAAATGCTTTAATATATATTCTCTGAATAAATGCATATTGAATAGCCAGTGGCGTAGTGGTAGAGCCAAAAGGATATGAATGGTTGGATGCTATTGTTAAATATATGGGAATAAATTATGTTATTTTGTTACATATATTTCTAGTGTTTCTGCTACTTTGCAAATCAAAACTTTATCAGGGAGGGAATACAATAGACACCGGGAACCATTTACTCTTGATACATTATTAAAGGTTACAGTATCTAGTGATATCTGTTATGGTATTTAACTCTGCTTGTGGGAATTCATTGTTTGCAGATTTTCGCTGTTGAAATTGAATCTAGTATTTTTTGTTGTTGTTTATTTTGTTGTCGTTGTTGCTGCTCTTTTGGTTTTCTTTAAGAATTGCCTGCTTTCCAGTTCATCTTTTTTTACTGATTTCACTAAACTTTAAACCCTCCTTTTGACAACTAAACCTTTGCATTCGGAAAAGTAATTCGTTGCTTAATTATTCATCTAATACTAATAATTATTCATCTAATAATTAATTGCTCGAAATATTATATATACAGTTTTAAGTTGAATTTCCAAGAAAAATTATGCCAAAATCTTTAATTTTATAAATATTTTTTACAATCAAAATGATACAACGTCTTGTATGGTGCCTGAGAGAAACCATCTGAATTAAAAAAGTTAAATCTAAGACGGCTTTGTTGGACGCATTAATTTCTATAAAGACAAAGCCTTTACTTTGATTAGCAATTAAAATTAATTGTTCTGATTTCTGTGATGATCTGTCTTTGTAGTTTAAAATAACGTGCAAAAGACTGAATAAACCAATTCAGTGTAGCTGAACTGGAATATGGAAAACTTCTTTTCTTCTTTTAGCTAAAACAGATGTCTTGAAATAGTCATTTTGCAACATATATTAAATTGATTACACAGTTCTATGCAAATAAAACTCACGCGGTTCTGCTGAAACTAAACAAAAATATTAAAAATATTTTGAAATCATTTATTTTGATTAATAATTTGAATAAATCAACACATATTGGCGGATAGACGTTTTACCATGCTAATTTGAAATAGGTTCTTCTATAAAGAATTTTCAGTTTTATTCCAGAGAGTTAATGGAGAAAAGGTGGAGTCAAAGCTGTTGTTTACTAAGTATTTTCCTACGTAACATTAAGTAAATAGTGATAAGTTACAGCAATTATTCATTTTAAAATTTAAAATAACCTGTTATCAATTACAGTTCGAATGCGCCAAAAAATACAAAAATGCTTTTCGTCATATTTTTGACAGCATATACATTTGCAAATGAAAAAAAATAAAAAATGGTACATCTATCTTTTGCCAGCGCTGGGAGTAAAAACCAGAATTTTCATAGGTCGACCTCCGAAGGCGTTCACATTGAAAAACTGCCTAGTTCTTTCACCCTGCCTGTATTGCGCTACCTTGCTTTGTTGCAGACAACTTGCAAATTGCTTATTAGCATAGGAAAGTTTAAGTTATAGACTCATCGCTTTGCCAAGAAAAAGATGTCAGCTAATTTTAAGTTTTAAAAAATAACGAAAAAAAAGGGGGGATTCATTATGATTCTATACACACTCAAAACAATAGCAGCAAAAGCAGGCGAATGAACAAAATTACTTTCGATTTAAATGTCAATGTATATATTCAGCAGACAAAAACGTTGCTAAACAAAAGTATTCAGTCTAACACACAGAATATTTCTTTTTCACAATGCTGAAAGGTTCACGATGAATCAGTCGTAAACAATTTCTATTATTTACAGATTTATAATGCAAGAGGCCATTGTGTATTTTTTCATAAAGCTTTTCGCATTTGTCCTTCTACTTTGTTATACTGAAAATTTTCGGTTTGGTATCTTTCACAATATAAGTTTTCTTTCATATTTGATTATAATTTAGTTTGTAAAAGGGGTTTTAGTGTTAGTTTTTAAATCTTAAAAGCAATAACGGAATTTTTATTTTACAGCTTATGTAACTTGAAAATATTTATCACTTTCTAAACAGACTTGAATTTTCTTTATCGTATCAATCTTGGTATAAGTATTTAAAATGGATATATAAGCAAGATGTTTCCTTTTCCCTCCAGTATCAAAAACAGAAGAGTGATCATATAATTCTAGCAACTACATATTTGCATCTTATGGAGGGATATCAATAATATAAAAATACTATCCCTCCCTCAAAACAGCATTTAATACGTTAAGCACCGCTCAAACGTCCTTTTCGTTTAGCCAACGTTATCCGATTCATCAATATTCTCGCCCTATCGAACGGACAAAAGCATACATTTTTATACATAATGCATTTTATAATGAGTAATATTTAAATATTCTCCTATATATAATATTAAATATAGAAAAATATATTAAGTTCATATTGCCAGTCAACAATGACTGATTAGGCCTGAACAAAATGTATATTGTCAGTCAAATGCTTTTAAATTAAATGAAATACAAAAACCATCAAACAAACTGTAGTAATAGTCGACGACTTTCAAGATAGTGACTGATCAGGTTCGAACGAAAAATATAGTGGCAGTCAGTGGCGACTGGAATGGCGTCTAACATTTAAAGGGATGTTAAGGGAAAATCTCACGTTATATCTTCTAAGCTTGTAACTCTAAATTGTGTTAGAGTGATTTGGTTAAAGAATCAAATCTGTGATTAGGGAATAGCAGCATCGATCCGTGTATGAAACTGGTTCATAGTTATCTGATCATAAATGGATTTGGCCCTCTCAGGTTTGATTAACACATTAATGTCGGGGGATCTCGACGAAAGTGTGCTAGGTAAAGCGGCGACCGCCCCACCTTGCTTAGAGCGGGCGATATTTTGTGTAATCATAAAAAAAATTCGACTTAAATCGCATTGCTATGACTCCCGCCTTAAAGCAACAGTCGCGATAAATAGTAATAATGCGCCTTTAATGTGTTAATAAAGAGGAAAATATGCTGGTTGGTATTTTGTCATCTCAGCTCGAGGTCCAAATTTAATCAAAACAATATTGAACAAATCTCAACTAACCTCAAAACATGAAAGAAATGATGGACAAATGAAATCTATTTCGTGCAAAAAGCAATATTTTCCAAGAGCTTATAAATGAATGCAAAGAAGTTCTAAGTATAATTCTTTACTCGAACTCTCATCAAAGTTACAAAAAAAAATTTAAAAACTCACTAACGAGAAAGTGTTTTACTCGTATAACATAAAATTTGATCAATAAATCGAAGAATTTAGAAAGGATAATAACTGCAAGATGAATGTAAGTTCTGAACAAATTATTTACATTCTCAAATTCTTCTGGAAATATTTATAGGACATATTGTGTTTACTTAAAATTACTTTTTTTTAAATTTCTTTTAAATGACAATGAAAAATAATTAACCATAGTATTAGTACAGAATTTTTGTGGCAATTTTTTCCAGTGCATTTTCTTTGTATGACTTACTTCCTGTGGTTTCTGATCTTTTCAATGTGCTATAAACATCAAACACACAAAGAGATAAATCTGCAGCGTGCTTTTCTATAAATAAATACTATTATAAATGTCTAGCAACATTTCCTTAACTCATTGATTCCCAACTGCTATTCCATGAAACATACCACACGAGCCACACAAAACCACGATCAGATTGAAACGTATTTCTCAATGAGTATATATTATTTCGACCTTAATCTTTTTAAGCACGTAATTAGCGGTTAACAATGGTCGTAAAAAAGGAGTCCTGTCACCTGTCCGAGAAATTCACCTTTAATGAGGTTTTTGGTATAAAAAAAGAACAGCTGTTTTCTTTTTTTTAGTGTTTAAACCGTCATTCGAAAGCGAAGGTAGGAAAATAGATTTTAAGAGTGACTCGGTACCAGTTGCTTTATGAAAGTCAGTGCTAGAAAAAAACATTGCATATTAAATCAGCATACTAATGTAAAAGGGAAAAAGATATATATGTAATATGGATGCAGCTTTGTTTCTCAGTTTATTGGTGCACTCGTGGCGTGTTAGACAAATAAAACTTGATAAAAAAAACTTCCTGCTAGGAAGAACCGCAGCACATCAGAATGTTGTTCCTAGTCTGTCAGCAAACCTGATAAGACACCTCCTCGAGTTTTGGCCTGGGAACGTCGGAAGTTATCTCAAGTTCATGGCAATGATTTTTTTTTTTTTTTTTTTTTTTTTTTTTTAGATAAAAAGTTAAAAATATTTATAGACTGAAATTTCGATTGAACGCTCCGATACCCGGCTTTGCGCTTCACAAGTGCAGAATAAATTACCTAATTAGATGACAACTTCGACTTAGGAATTTTTTTTCTTATTTTGATTCAAATGGAAATCCACTGAATACTTATCTATATATTCGAAGTAATTTTAATATTAAACTATAATCGTTTATTTTTTGCTTACAACAATCAAAATTCCATAAATTGATGCATGTATGGCACTGGGGCATAACACTTAAGCGGTTAAAGTGAGTCGAACAAAGGGAAGTGTTAGACGTTTTTCCTTCTAACGTTCATAATTTTTTGTAATACATAGCAGTTGCATTACTCTATCTCTTTTGCATAATAGATGGCGATGCCTGATTAACTACGCATAGCACAGGACATCGCGATCATAAAAAATGAGTACTGACGCTGTCCTAAAAGATGCGAGCGTGAATGTCTTATTTTCGTGTTTTGTGTGAAATGTGGCTATTAAAAAGGAATGTTCCTGGTAACACGAATCTTCTTACTTCCACAGCATGGATCAGAAGGATTTTTATTCCGCTACATACAATACATTTACATACATAGCATAGTTCAACGAGTTTTATATAAATTTCCAAAGGAACACATTTATTTCAAGTTTGTAAAATTAGCGGAGAATTAATAGTTCACAGATGGTTAGTTTTATAGAAAATGTGTGAATTAATATTGCACAGATTTTCTATAAATGACAGAAAAACTCAAAAAATTGCTCAGAGTACTCGAAAGTTAAATGACAAAAAAATTGATATCCGTGGATTTTTGTCTCTCAAATGATTTGATTATAAAGATATTTATTAGAAAGAATTCATAGAAAAAGTTTGCTGTCAAGACTCTTACAATGAAAAATTTCTAAATAAATTAAAATCTCATTATTTTTAATACACAACTGGATAGAAACAATTATCTTATACTATAATACGAGGAATGGTTGCCAAGTCGAAAATCGCCCCAGAATTAATAAACTCCGGTAAACTTGGGGGGCTGGGGTTTTTGGCCACGAGGAATCGATTGGCGCCGGTTTTGAAGCGCTACGGTCGAGCAGTTTGGAGTTACAGATAGGATATTTTCAAACTTTATTAGTTCGCCATAATGGCTATAGATGGCAGCACTTAAATTTTCTTTGTCAACTTCAATCTTTACACTGCTCACTTTGTACCATTTCTTTAATTGTATAATTTTTTGTTATCAATTACATTTTATTTCCTATGACTTTTCAAACTTTACCTTTGTATAGAATAGTTCCCTTTCCAAACTCTAACTTTGTTTAGAATAGTTTACAATGGTGCACTTTAACCGTTTATCTTTTCACCAATGGTTTCACAAATTTTCTTATGGCATGTATTGTTTTGATAAATCACGATTGAAAATTTAAATCTTCGAGTTAGCTTCGATACCTGTTTTGTCCGAGCGGAGCTCGGTCACCCGCTGGTAGTATATAAATGCCTCTCTATACTTTAATAAAAACTCACGAAAAAAAAAATCGCTTCATATAGATTGACAACCACATATAATTATGGGTCAGTACTGCATTAAAAGGAATGATAAAAATGTTGCCTTCAACTGGATGGATTGATGAGAACATTCATGTCTTTAATTTGAACGGCGCAAGTCAGTTTCATGAAGCAGAAGAAGAATCTGAGGATCGATCGTCGTTCAATTGAACCAATTGGTGGTTAAAATAACAGTTTGAAAGAGAAAGCAATTTTATAGGAGCAAATCATTTTCAAAAGGATCCAGAATGCTCACCTTCTCAGCAGGTATATGTCTTAATTTATTACTTCCACACTTTTTTTCTCCTGTAATGTTTTGTATCTCATTCAGTTATATCACCTATTAGCCTCTTTACTAAACTTCATACATTCATAGACATCATTTATTTGTCCTTTTTACTAAACCATATATACTTATGCCATCTGATCACACATTTATTTACTAAACATTTATACTAAACCTCATACTTTTATAATTACACTATCTGTTCACCTTTGCACTAAACCTCATACTCTTAAAAAATTACATTTATTT
>JAPMOQ010045887.1:2502377-2535243 GCA_026543055.1 Argiope trifasciata | reverse complement strand
AATTACACTATCTATTCACCTTTGCACTAAACCTCATACTCTTAAAATTACATTTATTTACCTTTGCTCTAAACCTCATACCTTTATCCTTTGTAATCGGTAAGGTAATACAATGCATAATTATTCACCTAACTGCAAGGGCTTGTTTATTTCTCCACAAAATAGAATAATATAAATTTATATCATTGTTTTACGATGAACTCCCCCTGAAAATTATTCTTTGTCTTTTTACGATTATGCAGGCATTTTTAACAATCAGAATTGAAAAATAAATAGAATTTCAAAATGATGCCCTGTCTTGAAGGGTGAGTGAGGGGCACCATTCGAGGGCCAAAAGTTAAAACTATACAATTTATTCAGTACATAAGCTTCATATCATATAAATTACAACATTTATTCACCATTGCACAAAATCGCAGACTTTTATAATTAAAGCTCCATTTAACATTAAGACCCATTTAAAATTGAGAATTCCCTTTTCTAAGAAACTAATAAAAATTCCATCAATAAGCCTTTTTTTTATTAAAAAAAACATTTTAATTAGCACAAGAAGCGATTTAGTTTTCGGTGTGTTTGCGATGAATGGATATCTTTTTAATTCCTTATAAAGTAAATGACCGATGTCGAAAAATAACTTTGAGAAACTACTTAAAAGTGAAGTAAACACTTAAAACGAGAGCAAGGCGCGACACTTTGTAGAAAAACAATCTGATCTCCTGCTAATCATTAAGACGCATCTCGAACCGTCATTTGTGATTCGGAGCACAATAAGAACACAACATAGACACCGCTCCTAGATGTCCTTTTAGCAGCGAAGAGAGGTCGAGTGATTTCCGATAAAAATCGGTCACAAGCCCGAAAAGACCATCGCCTCTTCGAGGGGCCTGCTGAGGACTTTTCGCAAATCTATGTCAGTTCCTGTTTCGAAACCGTTTCACCTTAGCGCTACCAAAATAGACAAATGTGGGAAGATGGTTAAAAATGTAAAAGCATCTTGGAAACGGAGGAAAAAAACAGGGGAAAACCGCATTTTCCAGATGTTGCACCAGGATCCTGTTTTATCGTAATGACATCGATAAGTTTAGGTTTAAAGACATAAGATGTTGGGCATTCCATTTAAAAGTTCTCTTTATACCCGAAAGAAAAAAAAATTTTTTTAATGAAAAATCAAAAATAATAATAATTAAAGAAGATTTATAAGTTGAATTAGATATTTTACTTAATTTTCCCTCGTATTAACTGATTTACATTGTTATGTTCAAAAATTATTTTTCCTAGGGATGTTTTGTAAAAAGAAAGTTATAGAATTCAATACAAAATAAAATGTAACTGCTCATAACAGTTCATGATGCTTTCCATGTTTTCTAATTTAATTTAATTTTTTAATAACGCATATAGTCTCAAGGATAATCGAAATCAATGCTTTCAAAAATCGTTGCATTCGTTTAAGCTCAGATGATCGAAAATCTGAATTTCTGTTCATTTTAATTCATTTTATATAACCGTACATGAAAGATTAATGTAAGATAGTGAAACAATTAAATTATAAAGCATTTCCCATTTCATATTCATAACTCTTATTTAAAATATAACATTAATAAAATAAATTTCTTACTTAATATTAGTTACACAACATTCAAACCAAAATATTTTTTTAACACAAAAATAAAAGAGAATCGTAAAAATCATGATATTGATGATATTATTTACAAATAATATTAAGAAATATACAAACCAATTGAAATAGAGTATTGAATTGAACTAGGTGAATCTTAAAGTACATCACATTTTTTAAAAATAATTCATCGTTATTATCCTTAATATTGGATTTCAAAATGTTTGATTAAAGGTGATGGAATATTCCGACAATTCTTTAGTTTCATAGAGAAATTTTTTTTAAATTTTTTAACAAATACTAACCGCTTTCACTTTTTTAGTAATCAAAGGTCTCAATATCGTTTTAATTGATCTTTAAAAAAATACAATCAATACAATCTTCAGGCAGAATTTTTTTTAACTTTTCATGTCAAATTCAATTTAATAAATGCTGTAAAAACTATAACACAAATAAAGAAGAAAAAATGCTGTACCTGAAATTTCCTGTTTTGTAAATTAACAGCCTCTACATGAATAGTATCAAGATGTTATCTTGATACAATAAAGTTAAAACACCAAAAACTAAATATCAAATAATCATTTCCAATTCTGCATTAATCAAAAAATATATTTGTGCTGAGACAAAACAAGAGGAGATTCTTAAAATAGTTTAGAAAATGCATTTATACTTTAAAGGTCGTTGAATCTTTGATTTTCACTTGCCACTAAACTGGTTGCCCGGATATCTAAAGATGGAGCATTAAAAGATGAAAAAAGAAAATGTGACAAAAATTAGTATTTAGTTATGGAGGATAACGACTTCACCATTTTAAAAACAAGATTAACATCAACTTCTTTACTTTTAGCAATACATCTGGATTTGGATTTGAAATGTATAAATTATGAATGTTTTTATATGATAGACGTTGTTATTCTTTCATTAAATTACTTTTGCTTCAAAAAGTCTCTAATATTTCTAAACTTTAACCCTTAACGATTCAAATTTTAATGATTATATTCTTTTTCCTTAGCTTAGAATATTTGATTCGTTTGCTGAGATTAATTCTTTTTCTTAGATTATTTTATACCAAATTCATTTTTAATTATTTTAAACAAATTCACCTTATTGAAAAAGAAAATATTTGCAAAATTGCCATCAAATTCTAGGATTTAAAAGTGTTTTTTTATTTATTTATTTAAAAATATTTATATTTAAAACAAAAAAAAAAAGATATTTCAAAGGCTGCTATTATTTCTGGGCAATGCAAAAATTTACAATTCAAATATTTACTTTAAAAAAATTATAAAATTGAAAATGTATCCTCTGATGAAAATGAAAATGTTTTTTTAATGAAAATCTATTTTATGCAATGTTTCCTGGTTCCGTTTGAACCCACAAAGTAACAACAAAAATATTTGCCGCCGGATTTGGAGGGGGAAATGCAAAATATTATCCAAGCATAATTTCTTTTCATTTGTTAAAATAACATTTCGTTTTGAAGAAACAAATTGCACTTCATATGAAGTTAATTATAAGAAAGTATGGTCAGATGATGATTGAAACCCGTTGTGGCACTCTATTTGCCAATCTTCGATGCCACACTAACATGAGAAAAATGCGTGCACGAAAATGGCGTGAAGAATTTATTATGTATCTTGCATGGCAAGTTTATTTTAAAAATATTTCCCTTTAACCCTTCATCTGCTTATCCCGCGATATTCACGGGTTTGCAATCAGTCCATTCCCTATTGCATCCCGCGTTTTTCGCAGTTATTTCCATGACTGCAGATTTTAATAACATTAATATCGTATATTAATTATATCCCAACAGTTCCTTTTGTTTTAAAAATATTTACACTTTTTTACTAAAAACGCATCTAAATAGTAGTTTTTAAAAACTATGCAGTCAGTGGGTAAACGAGAATCCATCCTCAGCTTTCAGATCATTGAAATGACTTGCATCAAAAGCAATATCATTCGTTTTAGTATCTTTTTAACAAAATATAAATCGGATAAAAACAAGAGGGAAAAAATCCCTTTACAGACATTATTGACATGCCCTGATAGTTTAACTAATTAGAGCATTAGAGCTATATATGCTATCTGAAACCAAGAAAAAGCATTTCTTTTTTTTTTGCTTCGTTTAATATTATCTCAACAAAAAACAGAATGTTGAAAAAATCAGCAAATTACAGAGTTGTTATTGATAAACAAAAAATAAATTTGGTTCTAATTTTCTATCAAGGTATTGGCTTCTCTCTTACGATTCTTTAAAAAAATGTGCCCTACTTTAAAAGTATAATGAGTGTAGTAAAAAATATATCAGGCGATGCATGTATGCACACAATTCAAATATTTAAAGAAACAGATTATAATTTTTCCAACATTTTTCACCGTCAGTTAATTTCTATGAATTAAATTTTTCGGGTGAGTGATGTTTTAAAGTAATTTTAATAATAACAAATTAATTTGCATTTTACTAAAAGGTTAGTTATGAAATTACCTTTAAAGTATGAAATGTTTTTTTCTCTTTTTGTTCACTTTTTAGTTTCATTAAAAAAGAATGCCTGTTTAAAATTTGTAACCTTTTTTACTTCAAATTAATTTCAAAAATCAAATATATTTAATTTTGGAACGAAGTATATGACATAAAAAAAGAAAATTATTCAAAAAGAATTGTTTTTCCCCTTTCTTTTTATTTCCCCTGCCTTTTCGAAAAAAAACGAGCCAAAATCTCATAAACAGTACTACATTCCCTGGTTTGTTTACATTCTCTATGCAACAACACATGTTAAAAGCAAAGAAATGTTTGAAAAACTTCTCACATGAAAATTGTAACTCACCTTTACTTGTGATATTAGAAATGCAGAAGAAGCGAACCACAGGAGAAGTTGAAGAACCCCAAGAGAACCGCCGAGCAAAGAAAAAACGAAATTTTCTATTCTACAACACGGATTTTCTGCCTGTCGTCATCCTCACGCTGCCTTCGCCCATTTGAGAAAATCCTGAAAGCGGGAGAATGAAAAACCAGTTCATTCCGCTGGGCGGGGCTTCCGCGCATACTTCATCATGACGCATGCGGGTTGCTGTGACGTCACCCGCGCTCCAGCATCTCAGCTGCATGGCTGATGGTGCCAGCCGTTGTACCACTTTTTCCTTGAACGGCGGACTAGAATTCTATTTAATGTACTCAAAATCTTGAATGAATTAAATCTTACCTGACGACTCATTTCTCGGATTATGACTAAATTCGAAGTGTAATCGGTTGTTGCAAAAATTAATGAAATTCTGCTTTTGACAATTTAATAGTAATGTTAAAAGTGAAAATGATTTTATTTTTTATTAAAATATTACTCTTATCTAATCGATTTCTTCCTATAAAGCAATATGGAAAGAGAATTTAAAAATAAAATAATTAATTGTAAATTCTAATCGTAATTTTTTTTAATTTGGTCGTGAAATTATTTATTTTCATTCAAAAGAAAGAAAATAATTTTTCATAAAATTTGCGAATATAAAACAATTTATATCAGTTCTTAAAAACTCTCAAGGGAATTCGAACTTCTAATCCAAAACTTTGTAGCATGACAATTTTTAAAATTTAATCCATCTTCTATTTGCTTTTGATTCTATATCTTTATTTATGTATATACATATATGAAAATAAATATTTTAATTTATAACCAAAAAATTTTATATTTTTTGAAATTAAAAATAAACATTACGCAAGAATAAAATTAGTATTACTGAAAAAAAAAAAATTTAACTTCAAAACGATGTAAAACAATTTTTTATCCAATAATGTGTAAAAAAAAATATTTAAAAAAATTAAGATGCTGGTTTATATAAGTGATATTATAATTAAAATTTTGAAAAGGACTTTCTCAATGAGTATCTATAACACAAAAAGTAACCCCGTACTAAATCGGTAGCTCTGTGTTCAATAATCAGAGTAATTTGAAAGGCACCTTCTTTCGCTGATTATGTATTATAAATCGCAGAAAGTATGCCAGCTTCTAAACGTTATCACGTTATAATTATATACATTCGTATAACTCAGAATACATTCTTTCAATATTGAAGGCACTTCATCTTATTTTACTTCACTGAATTTAATTTCAAATATCACCCATTCTCCAAAAAAAAGGTCTAAATTATATGAAATAATATATGATTACAACAGTTTACATTTATGAATTATTTTCACAGACAAAATCCATCCTGCTACGGCCCAAGAGTATGTAGTTCGCCAGTAACAAATTGGTTGTCGGGGGCAACTTTCCAAATTTATTTTAATAGACAGCGTAGAAAAAAAATATTTAAAAAAAATTTCTTCTTTTAAAAAAGTTTTTCTTCTTTCTTGAATTCCTGCCTATGCACAAATGTAACAGATTTTATTAGTAGAAAGATAATGGGGTTGCTATTGGCAATGAATTAAGAAAACCAACCTATAAGCAAATATTTTCTGAAAAAAGAACGGAATGAATAAGAAAATTGACAAATTTTATTTTATAATTTTAGCATTCATATTCATTATTATTTTATTATATTATTTAGAACATAATAAAGCATTTATATTATTTAAAATTTACATTTATTATTATTACATTTTATTATTTATAATATTCATTTAATTTATTTATAATATTTATATTATTTATTATTTTTATAATTTATAAAATTTATTTTATAAATTTATTTTATCGTTCTGGAGGTTTAATTTCTTTTAAGAACAAAATTTATTCATCATACTAGTGTCAGAAAAAATTATCAAGTTTGTTCCAAAGAAAATAATGCAATTAAATTGCATTTCTGGTAAAAATAACTGTTAATACAATTTAAAATATCTATATGTATGTAATCAGGCGTAATTTTTATTGGCCTTTTTTAATCATAGCATTTAACAAGTAGCTAATTAACAATTGCAAATCACAATAATAGTTTAATTTAGTTTTGTCACCTAAGTTTTATGAATTAAATCTTATCGCAGCAAATGAAAGTCTTATTTTAAGTTGCACAATAAGAGTATTCTAGAACTATGTTTCCAAAATATAGCAGGAAAAAAATTGGCAAAAACAACCAAGTTATTCGAAATTTCCTTTTTGAGAAATCTCTCAGAGACCTAGTGTATATTGGTAGAAAAATAACCTCTGATGACCCACCATGTATTTTCTATAAAATAAATTTTTCAAAAAATGATCCAGCGGTTTGGGCTGAGGAACTGGTTTTTTGGTTTTACCAATCATTTCAGATATATTGAAGCATCTGTAAAAATTGCCACCAATGATGAAAGACACAAGATGGTAATTTTCAGGACTGTCATTACATGAAACTCCAAAAACTGACCACGACAAACTAATATGTTCTCTTGTGCCATTTGGTCTGAATGAGAGGGCTTGAAACCCACAGATACTAGAATTACTTCATTTATCGTTAACTAGATGTAACTAATGCGGGTTTTTCATCACCAAGATAGTTGAGCTAGTAGGGTTACTTGTCTCTTAACAAAATTTCTTTTTGTAGTGTTGCAAAAATAATTCCTTTTCTGTGGTATGTTTAATTCAAATTGTCAGAATATAATTCTTTAAAGTATTTAAAAGTCATCTGAATATGCTGAATCAATATCTGTGGAACCATGAAAACCTAAATTTTTAATTTTTTGAATTAATTCCTTAATATAAATATGAAAATGCTGAAATGTTCGATATTAAATCAATTCTTCCATTTTTCGAAGCATTAAAAATATTTCGCTGATGAATCGATTCGCATAATCAATATTATAATGTCTTTCAATAGTTAACTAGATCATTTGTATGAAATAAAAATTCTAAATATGTCTGGATTTACAAAAATTCTAAGAGTTTATCTTTCTTTTTTTTTTATAAATTAAGAAATCTGCAAACGATGTAAGTACGTGAAATAAATTACTAATATCAATAAATTACTTAATTAAAATGTAATATAAATTATTAAACTGGATTTGATTAACTCGATATTAGAGATATTTCAAATTCTGAAATGAATTGGATTGTAAATTTACAAAAATAATAAAAATACAAAAATATAGTTCAAACAATCCTATTTATCTTTAAAAAAAAGGAGGCCAGCTTTAAATTTAGTAGCTGTTTTGTAATCATTCACTCAAAACATTCGAATCTTAAAAAATGCATTCAAAAAGAATCTTTGCAAGATAAAAGTAATAGTAAACATACATTTGTTATCAGAAATGCAGGGATAAAATACTAACATGCAGACCTCCCCCACATCTAAAACTTCACACATAAAGCCTTATCTTGTACAGGGAAGGAAAGCGGGGATCCTGCCTTTTGCTCCCTTCCCTCTGTATAGACATGTTTACAAACCATGATAATGGATGCTTGCCCAGCAGGATATTGGAATGCAACTGTAGAGTAATAATCAAATTGCCAGCCAAACTAAAAATCAATAATAGATGTAAGAATTTTTCTCAGTCCCAAGCATGCATGTTGTAAGCTCCCTCTTTTAATAACTGGTTAATTCAATATCTCATTACAACAACTTTTTAATTAATTAATATTGTAACGTTTCCTTTCCCATGCTTGAGAAGTGGCATTTCCAGCCAGATGTTCACCACCTGTTAAAGCCCTCCATTTTTAAATCCCTCCTGATTGCTAGACGGGGTATCTGCTTATCGCCGAATGGTCTTCGCATCTGTCCATGAGTGATTCAGCTAGGGAACCACAATTGAGACTCATCGGTTAAAAGAAACGTAAGGTACCCTCAAGAAAGGCGAGTTTCATGTCATCTGCATGCCAAATGTTTTCCATTGTGAACGGACTATACAGAGTGGTTAGTTTCAAGGACGTATCATTGATGGATTTCCCATGCCAGTTAGGAGCCACAAATGAGGGCAGTCTGCTGAACGGCTATTGAGTGATGGAGAGCTGAAATGACCAGTGGAAATTAAGAGGCCAAAATTTGACAAAGATAAAATGCGGGGTTTTCTTTGAAGAAGGAGAGAGACTTCTTGATTTGAAGACTGCTAGATTTCGCTCCACCCTGGAGTTGCCGTGCTGAAGAACAAGCAGCTCTTGTGGGGCTATTTCTCCGGGTTGGTGGAGAAATCTTTCATGATGAATCTTGGGCCTTCTACTGTGGGGCAAAAGAACTTCCAAATGGTTTAAATTGGAATAAATTGTTCTTGTGCGTATATATATGGCTGTAAATAAAAGATTTGTCTGAAATTCTACTCTTTTATTTGATCGGTAAGGATTAAGACATTACAATATGTTAGTCAATTTTTAGATCTTTTTTTAAATTTTAATAACTTTGTGACATTACATAATTTTATTTACTCTTTAAGATGTATATGAAAGAAAAATAACAAAAATAATAAAACTCTAGAAAGATTAATCATCATGATTAATTAATGATTTTTTACTTACATATGATAGCATTCGATTATTATGGTAAATGATAAAGAAAACCTGTCACCATATATACATATATATATCGTGAAAAACATTATTTTACAACATTCTTCAAGGGCAATATAAATATAAGCACTTAAATTAATAATAATATTTCAACACATTAATGATGTCATTAAATCAATATAATTAGTGTTCTTATACTTAAAAAATATTTTTACAAATATATGAACAGTGATCAAAAACAAGGAATGATATAGATCCCTAAACTATTTATGTACACAACACAATACATTATAGAAGCACATAATATCAGATAGTCAATTTCACTCCCCTTGCCGCTCAATTCGCCCTTCTGAGCTCCCCTATCATCTGTCTCACCTCCCTGCTTGACACAGGTTTTCCTCCTTCCAGGCTTTTAGAAAAGATGACAGATCAAAGCGACGTTTTACATTTGTAGCCATAATATTACATAATTTATAGAATTATTAAATCTGGCAATCAGACTGGCATTTTTTAAAAGATTTGTCTGTGGTCTTCTCCCTCAGCCTAGTTATTCGAGGCGGCTGTCTAGTTCGAAATCCGTCACTGCTTAAAGTATTATTTTCTCCCATTTCAATGTATTTACTTTTACTGTTTGTTTCAGTATCCTGAGACGACTGCTTTCTGACGATTCTATTTCACTTAAGGAAGAAACGCAGAAGGATGTACACATTTCTGGTATCAGCTTTATTTCTAACACCTCCTCTTTTCCTCTTTCCTCTCATTTTGTCTAATTAAATCTATCTTAACGCCAGTGCAAAAGGGCAGAATGTCTTAGAATCCGTTGGCAAACAATACCGCATTTCTTGAGACAGTAGGAAGAGATGTCATCATATGGAAGATTCGTATATCAAGTAATACTCGCAGCTAGATCGAAAAGATGAAACCCTCTTTTCACAATCAACGGAAATTAACATCTGCCTATGAAGATAAAGAGAATTACTTACAAAAGAAGAATACACATGATCGCGAACATTTAACTTTATCAATCAGAAATTTCTAAAAAATTTCTAATTTAAAATTTTCTAACTGGATTTTTCGTGCATTTGATAATGAACATTCCTCCATTTAATTGGTTAAAATAAAAATTTTGAAAATTTGAAAATCCTACTTTAGACTTTTTTAACAACAGCAGCTAGATTTCCAGAAGAATTTACTTTGGCTACAAACTCCACGTTTTGAGATAAAATCTCCAATGCCATCAGGTCAGCGTCTTCCCACGGGGCTAAATTTTGCCTCTGTTCTGAATGTCGGGAAAAATTGGTTCAAGGCATTTACGATGCATTACAACATAAATATTTTTTAAATGGAAACAAACGTAATCTTCAACAACATAACATCCACAATCAATGAGATTTCGTAATAATACATTTTTTTCTTATGACTTGCCTTAGTATAAATGTAGGATTCCATTGACCTAGTGAAAGCTGCACCTCCTTCTTGAAGGAGCAATTAAAAAGTGGATCATTTTTCCACACACAATTAAGAGTTATCAACAAAGAAGAAAATTTTGGATTCAACATATAATAAATGAGGAAAGTGTCCTGATATATTTCCAAAAAAAGGGGAGAGAGTACTTTTGACAAGAAAATGGGTTAGAAGCTCTTCATTGTATAGATGTGGCAATCTCTAATCGTGTTATTAAGAACCTCCGATTACTCTAACAATCATCCATCTCACTCTTGCGAGGTAGGCGTGTGCCCTTATCAATCTCTTCACACGAAGGTTCGCTGTGGCAACGGCTTGTGCCTAACAATTTATTAATTTACTAGCTTCATTGCTTAGGATATAAATCTGCGAGGGAAGTAATACAAATGTGACTATATGTAGGATCAGATTATTGATCGATATTTTGTGATATGATTAGATCCTTGTTGTTTCCATGCTTTTTTTTAATTTGATGTAATAGTAATAGGATATAAAATTTTACATCTTATTAAAAAAAAACATTCTTAACCAATATTTCAATAACATTTTTTTCCTAAACTACAAAAAAGCGGAGATTCGATTTGATTCATCCACTTAGCACGATGATATTCAATCTTCATTTTATTTTTAAATTTTAATCCTATTTCTCTAAAAGAAAAAAGAGCACTTAAAATATGCCTTTAATATCAGCATTCCCTGCACATACATAATTGTAGCAACTAATTCAATCAAAAGTAAGTTGAAAATATGATCGAAAGGGTTTTAAAAATATATGATATTTAAACAAAAAAAATTAAATTGATGGTAAATTTATTATTTAATAAGTTAATGGAAATAAAAGGAGCCCAAAATTAACGCAATATTTGAATTTGCTACAATTCGGGCCGTAAAGTGTTGGCAAGGCTATTAAAACAGATCATTTGACAGCTGATAGTTTAGGGTTTGTAAAAAGATAAAACAAAGTGTTTTTATAGCTGAGCGATACTTCAAAAATAATGAAAGTCTGAAGAGCACAGTTTGAGAATTGTCCCCCTATATTGTGTAATTTAACACCATTGGACTTCTTTCTATGGGAGTACTTGAAATCAAAGGCCAACAAAGTCGCCAGTCAGCGTTCTATGAAGGAGGAAATCCAGCCACATTGATGTAAAATGATCATGGAGAATTTCGACCAGCAAAGTCGTGGGAACTATTAGCACTATGTGTTATTCCCTAAGCTATGTACTTCAATAAAAATTTTACAATTTAAAGGAAAAAAGTATGTTTTTTATTGCATTTAAATCTTGCATTAATACGTTGTTCTATCATGTAACTCTTCACTTTTTACTAACCTTAAACTATCAGCTATCAAATGTTTTTTAAATAGGGTTTGTCAGTACTTTAATGCACTAATACAATCTTGATTAATTTTGGAGCATCATTTAGGAATAATGTCCCTAAAAAACATATTTTTGAATTTGAAACTGATGTCAAGGTGGATCCTAATGCAGCAATAAGATCCGAAATGAATGAGAAAGAATGTTATAGTTTTGTTTGAGCTTTTTATTAAAAGTTTAATTAATAATTTAAAACTACTTTTCTTCAATGAAAATCTAATTTCAGAAAGTAATTATCAATAAAATGTGTAATTTTTAAATTGAGTTCGAATTTTCATGAGATTTTCTACTACCTACTTTCGTTAGTTAACGAGTGACAATAACATCAAATACTGCCAACATGATTTTTAAAAAACGTCTAGACGGGCACACTACTAAATTTTGAGAAAAAATGTTCACAAGTGTAAAGGTAGATATATCGACAAATAGAAAGCAGATAAATCGATTTAGAATAAATAATGGGTCTAGAATTCTAGTGATTAAGCTATGTACTGAATTTTAACCATTTGGCACTGGATTTTTTAATGTGTATTCATGTGCAATTGGACAGATAAACTGAGTATTCATTAATTTCCTCCTAATGAGTACACTACCGAAATTTTTCATTCAGTGTCAGGTGTTTTCAGTTTATATTTGAAGGTGAAAATCTTGAATGTTTTGTTTAGCAGAAAAATAATTTCTTGATTAGAAATAAAATTAATATCATCAATCTGTAACAGCGTCTTGTATTTCATCAGAAGGCCTTTTTTATCTAATAAATATTTGTCAAGGATTACTCAATATAATAAAATCATTAAAGAATTTCCAGAAAATGTAAATTATTCGCATTGATAAACTGTTATACTAACAAAGAAATGGTATACAAAAGGAAGAAATAAATGCAATGCTTATTTGTTTTATAATGCTCAAAAGTAAACAATTTCAACATCTAAGAATTTACAAATAAGTAAACAGTGATAAATACAATTCAAAAGAAAGTGTACAAAGCGCCCTACATTTTAGACCAGCCAAATTTTTTCTAATTCAAAATTTCAATTTTTTAATTAAAAATTATTCAAATTTTTTTTAAAAAAATACTCTATTATTTCGGAACATATTGTTGCTTTGAAATTGGCTTACACTACTTTAAAACTGAAAAAAAATTCAATAATACCAGTTTTAATTCCAAACATTTTTGTTTTGAGATAAAAAAGAATTAATGATATTTTTTTATTTCAGCCTGTAAAGTAACAACTCTTTTAGTTATTGGATTCATACTCAGGTGCAACGCGATTATACTAAGTGCTTTTTGTATGCGTGTGCGTGCTCGCGTACACCATCTGATATCGCCTACATAAATAGAAAAAAGGTAGGAGAAAAGTTAACATTAAAACAACAAATGCCATATCAAACTTAGAACATCAACATGCTGGGATGCACCGGATTAGGAATTCGAATTCCTGTTAAATAATTTTTAGTTGAAATTTAAAAGAAAAAAAAATTAAAAATTATTAATTTAATAATTTGTTTATTTTTGAGTTTTTAGGATTATGAATCAATTTCTACATATTTCTCTGTTTAATATATCCAATTAAAAGCAGAAGAACAAAAGTAATTGAAATATGCCATCGATTTAATACAAAAATATTTTATAAGAGAATAAAACTATTAACTATTAAATTATACTATTAACTATTGCTTATGATCCTATTTTGGATCGCATTCTGTTAAAAATAAAGCCCTGTATCGTGGACCAATTTTGCGCTCGTTGTTACAGTTTAAGGACTAATGCTACATTTATCTAATACCAGCGGGTAACCGAGCTCCGCTCGGAGAAAACAGGTATCGAAGCTAACTCGAAGATTTAAATTTTCAATTGTGATTTATCAAAACAATGCATGCCATAAGAAAATTTGTGAAACCATTGGTGAAAAGATAACCGATTAAACCTCGGCTTTTCATCGTCCACCAGCGATGTCATGTCTTGTTGTTCCATTGGAAATCCCCATCTGCACTGGTCTCTTCCATGTTTGCTGACCATGCACGGAGCGCTTGGGTTCATATCACCACACGGGTTATGGATCATCCATTTCGAGATCAGTTCCGGATCATATTCTGGAAACTTTATTAGTTCGCCATATTGGCTATAGATGGCAGCACGTTACCGCTTGAAAATTTAAGTAGCCATTATGGCGAACTAATAAAGTTTGAAAATATCCTATCTGTAACTCCGAACTGCTCGACCGTAGCGCTTCAAAACCGGCGCCAATCGATTCCTCGTGGCCAAAAACCCCAGCCCCCCAAGTTTACCGGAGTTTATTAATTCTGGGGCGATTTTCGACTTGGCAACCATTCCTCGTATTATAGTATAAGATATAAAAATGAGCTTTTGTTTGATCGCATCCTATGCGCTGCCCTACCGTTCAACCGATTGCGATGAAACTTGGTCAATTTATTGCTTTCCCGTACGGTACGGATATAGACGTAGTACAATTATCTAAATTTAACAAAAATGCGGATCTCAACCACAGTCAAGAATTCATCTCCAAATACCTCGCCGAATATATTCAACTGGAAATGCTCAATCCAAGTGAAAGGTTAATATTTTTCAACTATTGTACGCAAATGCCATGCAAGTCGTTCTCAGAGGTAACAACTTTATTGCAGAGTATGCGAGAAGCATCTGGGGAGACTAATCTTTAAATTGGAAATTTTAATTATTTAAGAAAATTTTAGAGTTCAGTAATAGCTATATCCAATTCCAAACGATATTTCCTAAATTATTTCTTCGGTGGCAGCAAAGCTCCGGGTACCAGCTAGTAATAAATTAAATCCCTGAATAGTCTAAAAGTTTATTCACAATATTAGAAATATTTTATTTTCCTCTGCATTAAAGAAGATTCAATTGCCATGTCTAAACGTTAAAAGGCTGAAACATTTTCATACTCTCTAATAAACAATGCAAATGTATTCTCTGATAAATATGTCATTCACAGTGTGTCATTGGCTGACAATAATTACGCAATAGCTTATATGAAAATAGTGTTAGAAATAATATGGTGATAAGAAAATATAACATGGCGATTAATCTCTTGGATGCGTACTCTAATTCACAAGTATCAGAAACCTAGAAATCTGAATGTGTATTTTGGACACCTTTTCTCCACCGATTAAAAATCAAAATTTGCCACAGAACTACCATCGTAGTCCCAAAATCATATATTTAAATCATTATGTTTTCAAGTAGTACAGATCAACAAATGATCAATCCTTCAATATTTTGATGGATTTAAAATCAAATTTGTTGCAATCTGCAATTTAAACAGTAAACCCCTTTATCAAGTTTTATCTGACAAGTTCTGTCCGTTTTGTAAGAACCATGTTAATTTATATTAGGACAGTTGCACAGATAGATTTCCTCTAAATTATTTTTATTCAGAATTTTATAGAAATCTACAAATTTCAGTAGAAACCATGTACCAAATCTCATATTTATAGCTCAAAGCATTTTTAATTATCACGTTCACAGATTTACATAATGTATCTTTCAAATTCAGAAAGGTTTGAAATATGAAGATTTATCAGAATCTCGAAATCTCCTTTTTTTTAATAATTGCAATATTTTCTCTTCGTATATTGGAAAGGAAAACTTATTATATTATTTGGTTTTGTTTTAGGGAATATATTTGGAATTGAAAAATCCAAATATAATGTAAATTTAAAATGCATGTATCAATTTATGTAAATTTAATGACAAAACAATTGAAAATATATTATTGTTAAATATACTGGAAGATAGAAAAACTAAAATTTCAAATATAGTATTAAAATATCATATTAATTGTTGAAAAATTCCATGAAAGAGGCACATTTTTAACTTTAATACTATTCTTCCTTAAAAAGTCTACACAAAAATCTGAAGGTTTCATTTTTATGCTGGAATGCGAAAAGCAGAAGGAAACTGAAAACGTTATTAAAAAAATCGCATTCTCCGCAGCATTATTATTCTTTCAAAACGGAAAAGGTCAGAGAAAACATCTAACACGTCGCAAACTTTTTATTTTTGAAAATTCAGTAAGCTTTTCATTTTTCTGCTGTCAACTTTTGATTGAATAATGTAATCCATCTTTTTTTAACAAAGAATAGTTTCATTTTTTATGTCAGATGCCACGTATTATTATTCAGTTTTTGCTAGATGGGCTGTATAAATATTAAATCACGCTTTTTAACAAGAAAAAAAGAACCGTCCTTTTTTAAAAAAACATTTTGTTTCATATTTTAGATCCCGGTGTCACTTATTTTTTTAATTATATTCTATCGCTGTTTTACTTTAATAAGTTCAGAAAATGCATTCCTCGGTTAATTCTCCACATCTTTTTATAATTAAAATTTATTCATACAAATTTATTTTTCAATGGTTAATATTTGTTCAAAATTTAAAAAAAAAAATTATGTATAGCTGAAAAAATTATGATTCAATTTTAAGAATGTAGATACATAACAAATTTATTTTTTACAGATTGCTAAGATTTACTCAGTGTAATCCATGAGCATTGAAAATAAGACTTACAACGAATGGAAATTAAATTTCTTTCGACAGTATAATTTATTCTATCCTTATTGTCTTTGGCGATCATTTAATGGGATGGAAGTAATAACTAAATTTAATTTCCATTAAATCTCCTTTATTTATAATTTGATGTTCATACTTCTCTCAGGGAAATATTTATAAACATTGAATCATAATGATGAATACCTAAATTGGGTTGTTTTAATAAAACTTACACCTGTTCTGTTTATTTTTCACATGAACCTTTCTAATCAAGTTCTTTTGGATCCTATTAACGTTTCAACCGTAACTGTGTGGATAATTCAATTTATATATGTTTTATTTCTCACATTAATTCTTACATGTTATGTTTCATGGCGGTATAACTTTAATTTCCTATTTTCCGTAAATAATAAACAGAATCTTTCTTTTTCATCTTTCAAAAATGAAAGAAAATCATGTTTAAATATTTGATGAAGCAACGAAACTTATTTGAATTCCATTGCTACAATGAAAAGTATGGTTAAAAATTATGAAAAAATATTTTATAAACATGTCAACATTTAAAAAGAAATTATACATTGGGTAAATTAGTATCATTAACAATGCAATTTTTTAAAAAAAATTTAAAAGTGCAAAACATATTTTTTTACAATAATATTTTCTGAAGTTATGCAGAAACATTAAAAGCTTGTTCAAGTTCAAAATAAAATTTCAAATGAATCGACCCAAGAGAGTAATTGTCCCTTTCCAAAGTATATTCGAACCAAATTTGGTATCTATAATCAAATGACTTCATTTGAAGAGCGTTAACAAATACACACAAAAGTGCAGAAACACATTTTCCTTTGGTATGCTATTAGTAGAGATTTATTGTCAAAAGCATTCTTATGTTCTGTTTTATTATTTGTATTTAATCCAAAGTTATATCGTCATCAAGAAAATATGCCCCATTAAATGAAATTATTGAATAAAGTTATACATGAAATATCTAATACATATTCTAAAATAACAAAAATTACATCTCCGTAATTTCATAATAATATTTTGTTTGGCCTTCAAATTGTTTCGAAAATCAAATGACCTTTTAACTGTGTTCCTTCAATGCCAAATTCTATTCTTCTGAATGAATGTTTTCAAATTAGCCACAAATCTGCAGAAAAATTTGAAGTGTACAAATAATTTTTTTCACTCATTTAACATCAGATTTTTCCCATGAACTTCTCAAACTCGCTTTAAGAAGACGAACATTCAATTCGACAAAAGCACATCAAGTTTTTTCCGCAAATCTGGCATCTTGCACTTTCAATTTTTATGGGAAATAAATCTCGTTTTTTCTCACACAAATCGTTTGCGTTTTGAATGATATGTAGAACTAATGGTTGAATTTTTGCTGTTTCAGTTGTTTTCGTTCCTCTTTCTTGTAATGATATCAACCAGGTACGCTGAAGGTCGTGAGAGTTCTTTGTTCAGGAAATAATGTGTGATCGCTAGAACGGTTCTTATTTTCCTAATCGGTAAAGTTTCGTTTTCCTTTTGTTCTGCTGACAATGCGGAAGAGTTCAAAACAATAAAAAAAATCTAGAGCGGATTTCACGTTCGTTTGCAAAAAGAACGTGGAAACCATGAAATATGCAATTTACTTATTATAATAGTTTGCTTTGGGATAATAAGAGAAGAATATAAAAATCAATAATTCAAAAACGAGCTAAAATAAGGAGATATCGTTTGCACAGGTTGAAAAGAAAACCAGAGACATTTTTTTCACGAAACTAAAATGTAATAATTCCTCGTTTATTGTTTAAACCAGTGGTAAGCAAACTATTTTCATTTGTGACCCCCTATTTTGTGTAAAATTTTGTCACAGCCCCTGGATAAACAATAAAATTTTTGTTTAATCCTCAATGAAGTTACAATGAAATTCTTTCTGGGATTTGCTCTTGTAGGGTGTTTTTAGAAGAGTGTTGTGACGTCGTCGGTTCAAATAACGCTTTTTTTAAATAACACACCAAACTTAAAAATCATCATAAAATTTTTATAAAAGTTGTAAAATCATAAAAATTAATTAATAGATCAGCACAAAATCTTTTGTAACAATGCTTTATTTATGCATATGGGTATTATTTATGCATAACGGGGGGGGGGGTGAAGCCCGCTGACAGCGGTTGCGCATATCAGGTTCTTAAAATAATGATTGTTAGTTTCTTCGCTCGTATTATTTCAGTTCTTTGAATTAAATAATTGTATATTTTCCATAAATTGGAATTTCTTTGAATTTAGCAACCCTCAAAAATGTTCCCGCGACTCTTTTGGGGCTTGAGCTCCCCGGTTTGCTAACCATTGGTTAAAACCATCTGTTAGTTCTGAATATATGAAAATTATGCGCCTGTTATATAGATTAATGGATACGTTACTCCAAAATTGCTGAAAAAAATATCGATTTTTATTTAATGAAAATTTCGTTTTTCTTAATTTTTTACTCATTGTACTTTCAAGGTTGTATCTTTAAAATTTAAAAAAATAATTTAAATTTTGATTTAAGAAAAAAATTAAGAATTAACGAAAAAATTATATATAAAAAATAATATATTCTCTTTCGAATTCCGTGAATTAAAAGAGGTGTTATTTTTGGCCAAGAAAGTCCACGTTTATTTTTTCCAAACCTTCTTCAAGTAACTCGCATATTTATTTTATCGTCATGTAATTGGCCAGTTCCCATGCAAGATGTAATTTAAAGTAAAGTTTAGTAATGTCTAGGACAAATTAGTACGCACGACATCTTTACCAAATACACGACTGTCTTCAGCTTGGATTGCCTGCCTTTTATAGTTATCGGAGCATTGCAGAGAAGGTTCTCCAACAGTTAAAAGTATCTCGGCTCCTATTAATTTTATCGCCAAAACTCTGAAAGATTCTCGTATCATCCATTTTGTCGCTAAAGGCGTCGCTTCGCCCGGTGATCATTGATCTAGCATTAAATAGAGTTGATTGAGAAACAGTCTTTCCTACCATGGAATTAGCTTTGCTCAGAAGCAAAATTACCGATTCATAACAATACTATTCCTTTTATATACGTGAAAGTAGAAACCCTGAATTATAATAGAACAAATATAATTTTTAATTTTCTCATAGGTAGTTGAATATCTCTTTCAGCGGTGAAAAAAATAATATCAAAAAATCTGGACAATTCTAATGGATGTGGAAAAAATTTGACGACCTAATAATAAATTAAATATAAATTAAATAACACAAAATGGATGTCATAGAAATGATTTTTTTCCTATGGTCAGACACTTCTAACCTTCTTCAACGGTCAGGGCAAATTTGAACAATTCGAAGAGGTGCTTATAGATTTCTTTCCTTTCGATGCAATTTATCTTAAAAACATTGGAATTCTCAGAATTCTTCAACTCCACGACTTTAAATCAGAGTCAACTTCTTATCAGGGATTGCAATATCGGATCAAAAGTTCAAAACCAGTATTCGGTATTTTTTAAACCTTAATACCGGGATACCGGTAGTAGCAATTTTGGAAAAAAGAAAGAAAACACAAGGGTTTCATTGTTTTATTGCAGTAAATATCGCAAAAAATAATTTGTAACTTATAAATTGTAACAGTATATAAAGAGTCACAAAAAAGTAAAGGAACAATTTATTTATTTAAATCACGAAAAAGTTTAAATGTCACTATTCAATCTGTGTTACTAATACATATTTTGATATGTGATCTTAAAAAACATAATGCATCAATTGTAATGTCTTTGAACCTGGAATGTAATTTTGTGAAAGATTTAACATAATTTCACTAAATACTCTGACCAAAAAGCAGAAAACGAGGACACAAAATATTCATGAAAAAATATTATAACATATAAAAAAGAAACATTTTAATATAAAAAAGATCATTATTAATTTGTAAAAAAGTAATCACCAAAGTTCAAGAACAGAAATTTTTCATTTATTCTTCATGATTTAGTGTTTATGTCCCTTATATTAAATAAAAATTACTCTGAAATTTTTTACTGTGTTTTTTTCCTTCTGTATTACTAATTGTCTGTAGTATCTACGTTTCATAAAACCAAGAGTCTTCATTGTTAAATGTAAGCATCTCCTTCTCTCCCCTATTCTGTCGAATTAAACCGAACACATGAGCAGAAGCTTGTCAAGCAGTATTTTATCACTTTTCTTGACTGTACGATGCAACTTTGTGTTCGCAGTCATTCATTCCACTCGTTAGGGAGACGTAAAAACAAAAACGTAAACTGTTTTGCTATGTTGGCGATCCTTGAACATAGAGTGGTAAGAGTAAACTTTTTAATACCGGTATTACAAAATTGTACAAATGGTCCAAAATACAGACATTCGGTATCCCGGTATACAGGTACTGCAATTCCGATTTCTTATACAAAAATGTTAAAAGACATTCGTGTGAGTGCATTAAGAAATGTTTCAAAAACAATACAATTAATAGTTCTCAGACAAAAGAAATGAATGTTATTACCTATAATTTACATCTCATTTTAATTTCTATGTAATAATTCAGCATTCACATTTCTCATTACGCATTACTCATTATCATAATTTATAGTGAAACAAAAATCATTGGAATAATTAATGAGTGTCATTATTTTTGTAGTATTTTCAATACTTCTTGTCAAAAACTGCATCAAAAACAACGTGGTTGAAATTAAAATTAGAATAACTTTGTATTAAGAATCTGGAAAGAATCAGTACTTTTATATCTTTCATCAATATAATACAGAAGTGATTATCCATGTCATTTCGAAAACAATACCTTGATTTTCATGTTAACCAAACATGACTCATTTGATTTCAGGTGATAAACATTCGTTAGTGGCACTTTTCATTGACATCACTTTCCCAAAAGCGAAGGGCACGCGCTTTTGAGCGAGCGTCATTTTCACGACTTTTACTAGTGACTCGTTCAGACACAGTTTTGACAATAAATCATCTACTAAATATTGTCACATTTTAATTTTTAAAAATGTTTTTTTAATTATATAAACATTTTTTATTGTTGGTATTATTATAAAAGTGGTGAGCGGCGTAAAATTCTGAAATAAAAATCCAATCATGATTGGATGATTTTTTTTCCTGGGGAATAGGTTGGAAACTCATTAAATAATATTGCTAAAAAAATTAGAAAAAAAAATATTTGAAAAACAAACAGTAACCAAAAACAGAAAGGTGCCATTTCGATTTTTTTTTTACTTTACATTAAATTTTGGACAATAATGAAGCTGCCAAAATGGGTTTTTTTTCAGTAGAATACCTTGGCTATTATGAATCAAAGTGGCAAAATTGTAAAAAAGGGATTTTCAAGTTAAATAAATCATATCATTTAAATGTATCCAAATATCATCTGAATGTATCCATTTGTTTATATAAAAGGATGGAAAGGACATACCTTAACTTTTTTTTTCTTAAAAGGCAACAGTCGCCGTACGGAAGAAAAAAAAAACCCTTGGAAACGCTGTTTTTTTTCTTCACACGCTGGTTTTTTTTTGTTGTTGTTGTTGTTGTTGTAGTTATTATTATTGAAACCTTAATACAATTAAGAATGTCAATAGGTGACATCTGATATTTTTATATGATTTTTTCTCAACACGACATAAATTACAGTAAGATTTAACTTCAAAGGAATTAGTATCTTCAAGAAGTAATTTAATCTTCTTAGTATCTTCGTAACGATTTATAATTCTTTTTAAACTTAAAACAAAGTTATCATAGATACTAAATTAATTTTAAATAAACTTTGATTATTTAATTTATTAATCACCGTTCCGTGAATTAGATTAAATTTAAAATCCGAGACAAAACTAAGCAAGTTTTATTAAATAAAACGTCACAATTCACTTAAATAGAGCATTCGAACATAAAAAACTCACGGCAACAAAATACAAGATAAGAACCAGACACAAACAAAAAAAACAATAAAAACCCATGACAACAAACAACAAGACAGAAATGAAACACAAATAAAGGAGCAATAAAAAATTACGACAACAAACTATAAGACAAAAGTAATAAAAAAAATCACAACAATTAACGACTTGTGGCTACTGTCTGTTGTAGTATACCATTTGTTCGTCTTGACTATGGATTTGTTGTTCGTGTATTCTTATCGTCGCGTTTAATAAAAGTCGTCGTTCTTTATTAAAGCCTGCTGATTGTTTTCATACCATACACCAACTACAAGCGGACCCGATCATTTTACGGACTTAGCAGAGGAAGTTTCTTAACAATATCTATTAAATTTGTATCCAAATTCATCAAAGGGTTGATTTTCTATCTGTTTGTATTTTTAAAAACAAATAAAAGAGGTAACTCAAAAACGCATTATTTAAAATACGCGAAATTTGTTATGTGGTTTTGTAGTTACCATTACGGCTCTGTATCGCATTTTGGTTTCAATTAGTTAAAAACAACCGATCTCAAACACAAATTCAATTTTCGGGTACCTATTGTTAAGTGCCAGAAATCAATTGCCAAAAGATCGCCCGTGATCATACGCTAGATTCAGTAAAAATACCAAATTCAAGTGAAAGATAAATATTTTGTAACTATTAATAACCATGTTCTGTAGCTATGTCACACCAGTTACTCTCGTCCATATCCAAGATTCACAATTTTATTCGTCAGCATCCTGGCATACGCACCTTCCCCGTAATCTGTTCGAGTCCTGGTTCGGGAGAGAGCAAGAAACATCAAAAGAAGAGACGTACCCTGTCGGCTAAACCGCTGTCTTCGTAACTTGCCTAATGGCAAGTTTCGTAAGAAACAACACATAAATCCAAATAAGGAAAGGCACCTTTATTAGATAATAAGTGAAAAAATTATGGGCAGATCATTTAACAATCACACATTGAATACTCCGACCCATCCTGAGGCTCATGGATGAATTCTGAATGCCCGAATTTCTGCGATAGCATTGACGAATACCAAGATTGAGTCCTAAGAACCATCATCAGTCAGTCTATCACCCTTCCCGTGGGAAGCACGTCCTATCAATGGTAGTTGACCCCACACCATTTCTGTGCTAACTCGTGAAATGAAAAAAAAACAAAAACCCGATACTGGAAGCTCATACCTGAGGTGCATCCCAGTGAAATCATTGGTTTAACAATGTTACAACCATTTCAAGTCTTCTAAATACCGATGCAAAATAAATACATCCATTCATATTACCTGCAAATAATAATATTTTATTTTACAACATATATTTTAAATGTAAATTTTTATAACGATCAGCAGTAATGCAGGATATGCTAAAGATTCCCTTTAGCTCATTTAAAAAATAATAATAACAATAATTTTACATAATATATTTCCATCAAAACAGCAATTATGTGATTATTGCTAGTTTTAACGTATGATTCATCTATTCTCCTTCTTTAAGTTCTTTATCTATAAAATATATTCGATATTAAAAAAATTCCAAACACTTCAACGAGCAACTTGATAGAATAAAAAAGAAATTCAATCAGCATCTGATATTTTATATTCTGCAACTTAATAAACAGCATCTTCACAAGTATGCACATCTATTCCAAAAATTTCTAGATATGCCTGTATTTACATATTATTGCCTTGAGCAAAGCTACGCTTATACTCCATCTTAAATCGATTTGTCAACAGGAAACGCGTAGAATTCCTTACATAAAATTATTAATTATTTCTCACAAAGGTTTTAGGCACCGGCATATTGAAAAAAAAATATACACATAGTGACCTTTATGCTTATCACTGCCATGGCAGAAATTTTATCCACCAAGTTAAAAAAAATCAACGTTTCGTTCAGCACTTCTGATGGATTACAATGAGAAATATCTCAGATTCCGGAATTCGAACACTTTCTCGCCGTTTCCAAATCTAGCGAACGATGACTAAAGTCTTCGTACCGTCAATTCTCACATTTTCTCTTCGCTGAAGGTAACTGTTTACTTCCCATTGCCGGTAGTGAAAATGATTCATAAAGAGTCACAACGGATGCGTGTGTAAATAAAAGAATTTTGTCGCTTATGCCATGCGTTGCGCATAAGTTAAGGTGATTTAATAGCCTGGGAACATGTTATCGGAACAAAGATTATCATAAAAATTCGGCCAGCACGGTGGGATGATGATGATTTAGAATATGTGTTCAACTTAAAAGAGAAAATTTTCGGGAATTTGAGACATATCAACTATGTCTAACCACTTATCTATAAATTCGAGATATTTCTGTACTCAGGAAATATATTTTAAACACCGTGTCTGTCCATGTATCTTCTCTCTATTTTCCATTTGTAGAATGTATTATACTGTATATTAGGCACGTTTAACATAGAAAAGATTTAATTTTTGGTAGATAAATAAGCTCAAAATGAAAGTATTGTAGTTGTAAAAAAAATGAATAAAAGATTTTGATAAATCTCAATATTGAATGCCTTTCTGTGTAGGAAAAATCCATTCGAAGCTTACCTCTCAATCCATTAAATGATAACTCGGAAAAGAAACAAAGCAAACAAACAGAATTTAGCATATAGGCTTGAAAATCAAAATTGTCGTCACAACAACTTGAATGCAAAAGTTGCAATCAGTTATATCTATGACATTTGGTATGTATCAACATGATAAATCTATTATAGAAAAAAAAACTCTAGGCAAGCGTTATTTTTTAAGTCAAAATTGTATATTTGTGTCGAATTTCAGATTAAATTCGATGAAGGATGTATCAGCTATCTGTTTTTCTGTCATTATGCTATGTAAATGTGAGGCCAAACTAATAGGAACAGTTACCCAGAAACTTTCAGGCAAACTTCAAATAAGGATGTATCTCCCCAGTAAAAATCTGTGAAACTCCCGAGGGCTGAGATTTTTATTCTAAAAGTCACGCTCACGAGCACTTTGAGTTTCGTAATATAAAAAAACCAAAAATACATTTTGTGAAAATAACTTTTTTTTGACTAATTTATCAAAAAGTTACAACTGAATTATTTTTTGGAAATTTTATTTCAAGATCCTAAATAAAATTTTGTTTATTTAAGTTACCGCGTTTACGTGTATACGAATGAAGAGACCGACAGAATATCAACCCTCATTGCTGGTTCCAAATATTATAAAAAAAATTCTACACTTTAGAGGCTAAATGTAATATTAAATAGACTACGTTTGATAGAATAAATTATTGTTTTCGTGCTCACTTGTATCCTAACAGACTTCTTATGAATAGATTCCGATCAAAATTTGCTTTTTAAAAGAAAACTTCAAACTTGGTGTAAAGGCTATTAAATTTCATACTCTATTCAAAGTGTTTTTGAGGTGTGAGTTTTGCAATCAGACTGATAGACAAAATTTCAAAAAATGATTTTTTTCGGGCTCAGGGAGATGTAAGATCTGTACACTCTTTAAAATGTTGAGAAAATATTTTGATGATTACTATACTTTTTTTGGGTCTAAGCCGTAAACAAAAAAAGTATTTAAAAAAACAACCTAGTTAAAGGAAATTTAGTGTATAAATTTTGTACTAAGCGAATCCATCAAAATATGAATTCAATCTGCTAACAAGTGATTCAAAATGCATACTCGATTCTCTTTATTATTTAACTAGTCGCCTTTGGCGACCAACTGGTTCGCTAAGAGTAATGCGTTCTGAAATTTTCAATTAAATACTTTTGTACCTTGGTCTCTTTATAACTTCTCAGCCGAATATATTTAAACTTCGATAGTCACGTAACTCATATTATTATAGAACGCTTGCAATTATTTGCTCATTGCACTATATATCTTTCTGATTCGCAATAAATTGTCATGGAATTATGTGGAAAATATCACATTTTATGTTTGCTCCATAACATTACGCTTCTTTTTGAATACGTGCTGAGCATCGCACTATGCTCGGTTTAATTTACAATAAGAGTCAATTTAGTTATTCTGAGTTTTTGTCAAAGTGACGGCAATCACTGGTACACTCTTAACGTGCTCTTGCAGGTTAAATTTTACTTTCATTTTGTGAGAAATTAATTTTTGGAAAATAGGATTATAATACTTTAACAAATATTCATTAAAAATAGAAACTGAATTTGTAGGTTAAAACAATTGTATCATTTAGTTGTATCGAACAAAAGTCATTTTTAAGAGGATTTAAAAAACAGTTTTCTGCTGTAATATTTTCGGAAGTTGTCGCAGAAAAGTTCAAATGTTAGCGTAATTTTAATTAATTAAAGTTCGAAAAATTCCGTCAAGGATTTACTTTTTCATTCTCCAAAGTAAATTTGTACATACCAAGTGCGGTATGTCTAGATCATATGGTCTGGTGTGTAGAGCACTAACACACACACACATTTATTCATATACACAAACACATATTCATTTGATTATCAGCCTTGGAGTAATTCTGGGCATTGTTTGGCCTGAAATTGGCATATTTTTTTTAAGGTGGTGGACGAAAAGATCTAAAAAAGCACTTTTTAAAAATAATATTCCTTTCTTATATATCATTGATTTAGAAGAGTGATTGATGTAACAACTTTTGCTTAAAACATTAGTAAAAATATTTTGTTAAATATGACTCACAGAGCAAAGTATGAAAAAATTTAAAAGTCATTCATCAATGCATTTTTTTACTCAAGTTACATAAAATGTAATTATTTGCTTCATTTAAACAGAGCTAACAATACTAAACGATATGTGTGCCTTTTACTAATGATTTACAAATTAGCCATTTGGCCCGAATTTGAATGCGTAGCGTATCCAGTATCAATTCAAACATGTTTACCACAAACAAAAAGCAGATTTACTAAATTAATGATATAGATATTGCAAACGATCATAGAAACCTTTGCTTGGCATTTTTTTTTAGAAAACATAACATTTAATATTTATTTAATTTCATCCAATCACGTGTTGAAAGTTATATTTTTTCCGATTTAATTTGCAATTATAGTTAATATATTTTTTAATTTGAACTTCTGTCAGTATGATTTCAACAGTTTAATAAAGGCTATCGTTTATTGTAAAATTTCGTTGTTTTATCTGAAATATACTGTTGAAAAGTATGGTTAAAATATTTCTTTAAGAATTCGTTAAAAATAGAAACTTAAGTTACATATTAAAATACTGGTACCATTAGAAGGATATTTTTTTATCTTTAACTTGATGTAAAAATCATCTTAGTACGATAATATTTTCGGAAGTTATAGCGGGAAAATGTCGAAATTTCGCTTAAATTTTAATTAATTCAAATTCTAATTAAAAATTCGAAAGAAAGGGCTCCGAGGTGCACATTCCCGACCTGCAAGGTATACAATCACCAAATTTTGTAGCTGTAAGTCCAACGGTCTGGCCTGTAGAGCGCACACACACACTGAGCTTTATTCTAAGAATAGACAAAGCGAAACTTTCTTATTAACTGTTCATGTTCAGTGATTAATACAGTATTTATTAATATGAAAATATCTATAATAAAGTGTGAATAATGCACGAATATTATCTAAAGTAAATATTCATGCATTATTTAGGATATTGAAACAGCTTTGTGCGATTCTAAACTGTGCCACAAGTATCTTCAGAATCTATAATTATAGATTATTATATCGAGTCTATACATATAAATTAATATCATCGAATTTATGTTTATAGTATTTCCATGAAAAATAAATAAATTTAGGAGAAAAATGGATTGAATAAAACAAGTGAAAATGTTTTCAATAGCTGCGAAAATAAAAAAATAAGCGGCGATAAAGAAATCAGCTACAACTCATTCCGATTGCATCCTAAATCAGGCCAACGCATTTCTTAAAATATTGTATCTTGAAAATTGTCTCAATTATTTAATACAGGAAATGTTTCATCAAAGAGTTGTTGGGGCAGTCGGAGATAAAACAATTGTTGCTATTGGCCTTCATATGGCGCACAGTAATTCGTTTCAACTCCCAAAACAACCATTTTGGCCTCTGATTCAATACAATATTAAGTAAAAGAGACAGGTGGTTTATGGTTAAATACATGCTTTTAATGGTTTAAAAATGATGTGAAGTGCGTTTAAAAATAACTCAGTCAGGCATCAGGTGATTAAATATCAGTTTTAATTAGTATTGAATCATGCTCTAAATATTCACTCTGGACAAATTTTTATGTAGAGAGCGTTGGAACTATGCATTAAATGCTTGAGCTGATGCAATTTAATTTGAATAAATATTATCATATCACAGACACCACATTAATGTAAACTGTCACAATGACGTTCGTGTCTACCACAACAATTTGAAAACATGTCCTGATTTGTAACAGAGAAAGGTATTCACGGTTATCGGCAAATTTTTGCGGTAATATTGCAAACCTAGGCTCCAAACTTGGTCTGTAAAGATGAGTACTTGGAAAACTAAGCTTCACTCAGCATATGTTGTTGCTGTTTGTAAAATCGTGGGGTTTTTTTTCTCGAAAAAGCATTTAGATACGAATTTTTTAATCTCAACTAAATATGAGCTGGTCATTTAAATAATAACTGGTAACCACATAAATATAAAATATACATAAATACATTTATACAAAAATAAAAATTATAAATGATATATTAAGTAATAGCTGTTAACTACATAAAACGTGTCTATAAAAATCATGAATGAACTAGTTTACCATATTATAATTGATAACAAAATAATTGCATTTTTGCTATTTGATGTAAACCTGTATTCAGATATCATATACAACCTTCTAACAAAATTTTGAGGTACCGGTGGGTTATCATCCAATGACAAAAATGCAAATACCACAAAAATTTACGAGATATAACATTGTAAGCAAGAGAACAGACTTTAAAAAAAAGTGCTCTAATAGATAGTTATAAAAAAAGAATGAGTGTCTGTGTGAGAAAGAGAGAAAAAAACAGATAAATCGATTTTTTTTTCTGGAAAGACATTTATATAGATAAATTTAAAAAGCCAAACCTAATATAAATATAAATTTTAATCCAAATCGTTGTAGTGGTCAAATACTTGAACTATTACAAATGAATTTTCCAAAATGTTTTACGAAACGAAATCAGAAGAGAAAAAAAGTGTTATTATAAACTTAAGAAAATAGTAGGCTTAAACCTGTCTTCCGTTCGGAAATCAAAATTAATCCCATACATATATTAGAGTAGCCTTGCAGGAATACGCTTCTGATTTCTTCTAGTCAAAATCTATTGCACCATTTATTTCCTTTTTACCATTCATTTCCTTTCTTTCTGTTTTTTTAAACATGCCAGTTTAAATTATATTTTACAGACGCCAAAGTCATCTTTACAAATGAAAGCAAATATCTTTAAGTATTCCACAAAATCGCTTGCGTCTAAAAAATTCCTATTAAATTTTTTAACCAAAATTAGTTCTGAATGTTTCTATATCATTTTGTTATTGCCCTTGTATCTCTTTCTTAAAATTAAGAAAATGGCTTGATTTTGCCAGTAAATATTGAGTGCATTGCAGTTATTCGGACAGCTTAAGAAAATGCTTGGTTTAACTATAAGTAATGGTATGGAACTAACTATAATTTCGAATGGTTGCACTTAGTACTTTTTAATCGTTGTTCTGCTTTTTTCAAAAAAATAAGCGGTGGTAGTTAAGGTATCATGACACAGATATCCATTTTGGCGATATTGCTCCAATCAAAAGAGAGAATCACAGTATTTGTTTATAAATATATTATAACGGCAAAGATGCCGGCATCTTGGCATAGGGGTTGGATTTCTTTCCCGTGATCTGAGCGTCCCGGGCCACTTCAGATAGGGTTGATCTTCTGTGTCCTATCTGTGAGATATATGAATGTGCCTCCCCCCAGTAAAAAGGGGCTGTGCAAGCGAATGTGTGTCTGTTTCATCTTCATTTGCGCTAGAAGTCTGCCTTTGGGTGCTCAGGAATCTTTACCCTCAAAAGCTACTGCACCCCTTTCCGTGGTAACACGCACACGACATCCTCGTCAATGACGAAGTTTCATGAAGCAATTGTAGAAGTTTTTATTTGTAAAAAGCAGCGATTAATTTACTTAAACGATAATAATTTTATGAAGACTTAAAAAATTTTGATAAACAAACCTGAAATTCAAATAACAATATGAATAAACTCCGTTAGGCAATCATTAAACATATTCAGTTTTAAAATTTAAGAGACAGCACTCCTAACATAATTTTAGAATTTTCATTCCACCCACGGCAACCATATCATCCTATACCATCAAAGGAAATCTGAATCAAAACAGAGTAGTAAATGAATGTTTAAACTAAGAGACTGTTTTAATGTCCGAGTCATAAAGCAATGCATCACGAATTTACTGCAGTCAGAATATGCTGATGGAAAAATAGGCGTAGAAATAAAGATTTGTTTTCTTGACCACAAATTGGCAGTAAAAAATGACTCCAGTGGATCATATAAGATGTTAAATTTTTTTCACAAATTCTAAGCATTTTTTACAAAGCAGATGCATCATAATGAGAGAATATGTCCTTTCTAAAATGCAGTTCTATGATTTTATTTTTGGATTGAATACCGTTACAAATTTTGTAATTTTTTGTGTGCATTTTTTCCTAAACTCTGACCATGTTTAAATTTTAAGTATTAGTTTTCATTTTATTTTAAATTTCATTCGCTTTCATTAATTGTAGTAAATAATTTTAATTTCTGCAATACATTATGAAACGTGATGTAAAATTTCTTCCAAACGCAATGTAAGTAAATTTTTTATGAAATACATATACATCTAAATAACATCCTTTTTTTAAGCTTTGCTTTAAAATATTTTTTTCTTTCATTTAAAAGCTCAAAGAATTCAAGAACTAAGAAGTGTAAGGGGTCTATTTGAAACTAATTAGCATACTCCCTCCTAAGAGTGTGAACCTTTTTCCCTTCCCTTCAAAAACAAAACTTTGAATCTTGGTCAAAATCGTGAATGACATGAGTGCTGAGATTTTTAACTCCACTCACAAATATACTATGCTTCGTAATATTCTGAAGAAATCGTGTGTTAAACATATGTCATTGGAGCAATTAAAAAACCTGCTGGCGAATATCAATTTTTAGGCGATTATATGCAGCAAATACATAAACTCCAATGAACCGAATGCATATTTGCATACATGCATATTAAAAACAAAATTGGCACAGAACTATTGTTTGCCTACGGATTCTAAAACTCTCCGCGCTTTTGCACATGCGTTAGGATGGGTTTAATTGGACAAAATAGGAGTGAGAGTAAAGGTGAAAAAAGGAGACGTTTACAATAAATTGTATTCTGAAAATGCACACATCCTTCCGATTTTCACCCCTTCGTGAGATAGAATTGTCGAAAAGTTTTCAACTCTGGATACTGAAACGTACAATTTTAATCACAAGGTTATATAGAAGATTTAATATATAAAATCGTTACGTTTTCTAGTTATCGTGTTTGCATGCATATGAAAGCACAGATAAATAAATGATCGTTGGTTTGAAGGGGTAAAAAGGTTGATCAATATCTATATTTCAGTTACTAAGTTTGTGTGCCAAATTTTATCAGCCTAGCTGTCTGCGTTTTGCAGCTATCGAGTTCACTTTTACTCGAGTGGTTAAATAAATAATATGAATAGACGGAACCCTACAGATTCAAAATTTGATGACAATCTACATATTTGGTCATAATTTATTACAACGAGTTTCGTGCATTTCATGAAAGAAATATCTTTTTCCACATTGTTGAAATGTACAAATAAAATACAAAAGTAAATTCAATATAAACAAAAATAGGAAATAAAAGTTTTTAAAAATTTACAATATTTTATTAATTGTCGCTAGATTTAAACGTGAATGACAGTTTCCATTCTTATGACAAGCAAGAATTTTCACTCGTCGGCGTATGCAACGTCACTTACAAAATGTAAGAAATTACGGAAAAATGGAAATTTCATTGGCAATTAATTGCTTTGTAAAATACAATAGTTACAATCCTAGCAAGTTGACCAAATTACTTCTCTTGATAATTAATGTAAAACGAACTCCCAATTCTGTAAAAATAAAATGATTATTTGATTTTGTTTAAATTTATTTTTATTTGTTTCTGTGAGAAATATGGCTCACAAATGTCTCAGATTTCATTAAATAAATTTGCCTAATTGTAAATATTATAATGATGTATATAATCATAAGCGACATAACAAAATTTCTTTCATCAAAAAATTATTAAATAATGCATTTAATATTCATTTTTAGATGCTAATTATATTTTACATTTATTCCAGACACAAGTGAAAACGAAGAATTTCATATTCACATATTGATTGATATTTTAGTTTACCACTAATTTTGTTACACATTTATGAAATTTATATGAACTGTGGAAGCGCTTCGTATCATATTTTGAAATAATAAGCCTCAGTTTATGTGAATGTTGAAATGAGTGACTTTCCTCAAAAATAAAGTTTTGCGAGAATTATTAATGTCGATAAGCAAAAATAGTTTTGAACAAAATATCACGC
>JAPMOQ010045887.1:2486583-2502367 GCA_026543055.1 Argiope trifasciata | reverse complement strand
GGAAAATTGGTTTAAGAAAATTCTGTAAAAGAATTGGTACTAAGAAGAAAAATATTTGCGTAAAAGAATTGGTACTGAAAAGAAAAATATTTCTGAAAAAAAAATTATACTGAAAAAAAATGCTTCTGTAAAACAACTAATTCTATGAAGAAAAATGCTCCTCCGCATAAAAATATTTTTGTACAAGAATTGATGCTGAGAAGAAAAATATTTCCAGTGATATATTTTAACGAACATTAAAAAAAAAGAGATGTCATCCACCTACGAGTTGGAACTCATGCTAAGAGATATAAAGTTTTGTCACGAATTCGCAACTCGGTTACACTTTCACAATAATGCCTCGTAATAAAACTCGGAGAGCCGGAATTTGTAACGCCTCATCTTCGAGACGCGAGAAGAAAATATGCAAAGAAAAATCGTTACTTTTTTTCTCTCCTTTTGGATAAAAAATCTTAATATAGTTTTCAGAGAAATCTTGTTGCGAAGTTATAATTTTTAATATACTCTTACAGATTACTTTATTTAAATAAATCTCTTCCAGATTACTTTCTTTATTTTATTTACATTGATTTAAGAATATTGTGAAAAATAAAAAGTTTTTCCCCTAGAAAAAGAAATACTTTTCTAATAATAAAAGCGTGCGTGTTTGTGGGTGGGTGTCAGATACACACACACGTTTGATTTAAAACTATGATTAAAACTTTAAAATGTTCACCTCAAAGGGATTTTTATATTTTAATTAAAATGTTATTTAATTAAGGGAACAAAACTGCAAATCAATACCTATTCAGTTTTTGTGGCATTTAAAAATAAGTCCTCAAAATCATTTATTAAGTTAAGAAAGTGAAATTGGCTCCCACAGCTGAGTATCTTGATACTAGATGACGCAGACAATCATTTTACGCGGTTTGATGCTGTTAGGGCAGGTGTCGGCAAACTGCGGCTCTTTTTATATAAAATTGTGGCTTTTCAGTTCTATACGAAAACAATTAACAATTTATTATAAAAATCTGTAAAAAATAATAATAAATATTTTTAAGTGCCTAATCTATCAGCATTTTCTATTATCATAAAAGGACTACAAATCGCTACGCTTAGCATGACCGTAATGAGATAAATTTGAGCTATTGTTTTGTTCTTAGAGATGAGACATGATGACCTTGTTTATTTTTTAGCCAACTGCATTTCATTTTTAAAAAAACTACTTCTTTTTGTTGAAGACATGGATAGTTGTAAATTACTTCCTTTTAAAAACTGAGGGAATATCGCGACGAGACTACTGACTAGAACTACAGCAGCATAACTTTAAAAAAGATGAAGAATCGATTCGCTGAGAGATTCGAGCAATTCAAAACAAACAAAAGAACTCTCGTGTTCATAGCAAATACTCTCAACACAAATACAAATGAGATCAACGTTGAGCCCTTTAGAATTGATCCTGGATTGCTTCAAATGCGATAGTTAGATTTGGAAATCAAAGACTTGTGGAGTGCAAGTTGGAAGAGTTGGAGGTCCAGAATTGCATGCACATCATGCAGGACAAGCCGAAAGTTCTAAAAGAAATTCCTTAAGATAAAGCCCTCATATTCGATTAATGGAATATTCATCAATGCCGTACTGTGGTGAAGAAGTTGATATTTGGAGTGCTGACGATCTTCGAGTCGACATATTTGTGTAAGCCTATTCATGTGAATGTAATAAAAAGTAAATTTAGAAATCAAATAGCAAATAAAAATCTAGAGGTGTGCTTGAAGTTTAAAACAACAAGCTATTAACCAGATCTGTCAAAACACATTTAAAGACACATTGGTGTTACTTTCTATATTGTGTTTTTATTTTCCGTGTGTGTTTTTATTTATTATTTTTTCTTTCTATATTCCGCATTTAAAGCCATTTATTTTAAATCAAAAAGCAAATATATAAAAGCAAATATTATAATATTAAATCGAAAATTTTTAGTAACTCTTTAAAAACTGGAAAATTTTGTAAATTGTTGCTTTTGGCTCTTATGTTTCAATAGGTTGCCGACCTCTGTGTTAGGGACATTTCGGTATGCAATTAACAGAATGAGTGTAAAACTGTCGTAATTGCGCCTCTTAAATATCTATCACAATTGGAAGTTTAAGAATGCTTTGATAAATCCAAATAACGATGATTGTTAGATTTAAATAAAATTAGATGAAATTGAGTCAGTTTTTCAGGTAACTAATATTGCTAAAGGTGGTTAATAACAAATAAAAACTGAATTCGCCAAACTAATTTTGGGTTTTGATTTCTGTAAAGTCGCAACTGGAGTTGCAACCTAATTATGAACAACGTTTTGAAAACCTCTAATTTTGTCATAGATGTTACTTGCATGTTGGGGCATGTTGGCAACAAAAGTTTGTTTTCCGCCAACAGTCTGTAAAGATCATAGGATTTAAATATTTGTCGAGGCCGCGATGGCCTGGTGGTAAGATATCGGCTTCGAAACCGGAGGGTTGCAGGCGAGGCCCGATTCCACCGAAGAACCGTCGTGTAAGCAGGTCTAGTGCACGTTAAAACCGTCCGGACCAAACGTCTTCCAGCTGGTGTGGTGTGGAAGTTTGAAGAGAGCGTGCCAATTCAGATGCTGTCCACGTCATCTAACCGCAGTTCAAAATGACAAGGCCCGTCCCAAAATAGCCTAGTGTTGCTTCAAAACGGGACGTTAAATATAACTAAATTTAGACATTTGTCGCTAAAGAGTAGAGTTTTCTTGGTGTTGCAGACTTTGACTAAAGGTCTATGGGGGATAACAACTCATGCAACGCTACTAAAAATGGCAATAACTATACCACTCTTAGGAAGGGATCGTCAGATATCTAGGATTGACGTTGCCCAAACATTAAGTAGGTTTTCTAATGGGGAGAGGGCGGATACATATTAATTTGGAAGTAATTTTAATTATTTATTTTAACTTGATTTTATTGAAATCATTTTTAATTATTTTTGATTATTTAATTAAATTTTATTTTATTGAAATCGTTTGTTATGATTTTTTATTATTTAGTTAAATTTTACTTTATTGAAATTATTTTTAACTATTTATTTAAATTTTAGTAAAATTAAATTTAATTCATTTGATATTAAGTAAATTTAATTTTAGTAAAACATATTTAATTTAAGGGAGTTAAATTCAATAATTAATTATTTAATTAATTTAATTACAAACTTAATATTATATATTTAATCATTTTTTCTTGTATTTGTTAACCATATTTGGTTTACATTATGTTGAAAAGTACGAACAAATCATATTGTTTTCGATTTAGTGTTTAATCAATAATTCAATACATTTTCGAAAAGTGTGGCATCGGGGTTTAACATTAAATTGCATTTTATTATTATTTACACTATTTGTATGATGATTGAATTTCTTTGATAAAGTTAATAAATAGCTTCCTTAGTTTAAAAAGGAAAAGGATATAAAGTTTCATATTTCTTAAGATGTCTTAGCTAAATATCGTTTTTAATTCTATGAAAGAACTCGATGCATAAGTGTTTTGATTTAACAACAGTTGAAAGCCACCTCGGCAACATTCTTTGAAATGTTTTTGTTTTCAAAAGAAAATGGAATAATTCTGGCATTTGTTATAAACATTTTCCAGTATTTAAATGGAAAAAAAACTAACAGGAAAGCTCAAGGACGTGCTTTCATCAAAGCCCGCATTTTTATTCATTTCAATTGAGATTTAAAAGAAGTAAATCAATTCAAACAGATGAATATATATTATTATGCAAATATTTAATTGTATAATATCAATAGCGTAAATATTTTGAGTATGAATGCAATTTAATTTTAATGCAATATCGATGCAGCAAATTTAAATGAATACAAACTTTTCTTTCGGGTAAATAAATATTTAGAAAAGAAATTCTTTAGATCTTAATGAAAAACAGCTAAACATATAATGAAAATAGGGCCGAATATCAGATGGAAAAAAATTAGTCAGATACTAACATTATTCTCTGTCTGGAATTATTTAATAATATTGGGTTGTTCGGAAAGTAATTTCGTATTTTTTTGTCAAAATGAAAAGAAATTTTCGTTTAATGAATAAATTATTTATTAAATTATAAAATTGCCATTCTGTTCTAATACCTTTTGCCATATTTTTGGTAGTAACATGATTACACGCTCATAAAAGTTTTGGTCTTTGCTGTAAAAAAAACTGATCGAGGTGGTTTTTGGCCTCCTCATTTGAAGGAAAAATTTTGCAAATCAGTTCTGGTACTGATGTACTGTTAACACATCTTCTCCACACATATTGGCTAATTTATTTCTGGCTTGAACAGCATTTTTACCTTTTATATAGCAAAAAAGAAAAAAATGACGAAAATGCTGTTTATTGCTCTCCATATTTAAAAGGGCACCATCCAAAAACTACTGCGAAGAATCAGCTGCACTTTTTCACACTCAAGCCTTGCTATATCAGCTCTTAAAACATAAAATGATTTTGCGGTTTAAGTATGAAATTGGGTGCGAAAAATGCAATTAAATCATTTGTCAGGAAAAAACGAAATTACTTTCCGAACGACCCAATAATTGAAAAAAAGAAGCATCAAAAACCTAAAAACAAAGTTCGGAACAAATTGTACATTTTCGCCAAATAAAATGGTACCAAAGCATGAATGAACCGGCCTCTTGGCACAGAGGTAGCGCTTCTTCCCGCTGATCTGGGAGTCGCGTGTTCGTGTCCCGGTTCGGCCATGGGTGTTCTGTCTGCCAGTTGTGTGAATGTAAAAAGGGGGTTGTGCAAGCGAATGCGACACGTGAAGTAACTAAATCGCACTCTTGGCCCTAGTTGGAGCCATTGAAAAAAGATGAGACGCTCATTCGCTTTAAATCGCGGACGTGTAGAATGCCGTAAGTCACAACAATGAATGTGAATGAATCGTTACATTGGGTTTCATTGGGAGGGTGAGGCCAGACAGCACCAAATATCACTAGCATTTACCGCATATCCATATTATCGCAACATAATAGCGATATTACGCATTCATAGGGGATACATTCTTCATTAAATTGTAAATTAAAACTTCACACATTGATCTAGAATACTTCATCACTTTGAATCTAAGCAAATTGGGGGAGGGAAAATAATCTTTTATTGAAACGGGCCGCCTTTGGCAACCAATTAAATATTGGAAGCATTTTTTTTTTTTTTACCTTTCAGTTTAATCATTGATGCACAGCATATTTATGATTTTCTGGACGAAATGTCTTATAGACATTAAAGCCAGGTCATTTTCATATCCTTGTTCTTCTTATGCTGCATATGAAAACCCTCCAGGGGGCATCTCGTAATTGAGAGTATAATTTGTATAACTTTTAAGTATGGGAAAAATCATTTGAGCAAACAATGGAAAGGGTTTGCATCCCTATACAACAATCGAAAGTATTATTAAAAATTATTCAAAAACAAACTTCTTTCAAAAATTATCAATGTCATGAAAAAATTGCATGGCAACTAAACTGATATCAAAATAGTAATTACGATCAATACAGTATTTTTTGTGAATTTTAAAATATAATGTACAAAGTAATGGCATATATATTTTTTTTAAGTTATGCGGTTGGCAGTTATATTGGGTAAATGCCAAAATCTCTTTTATTTTGTAATAAATTTTAAAAAACTCTTTTTTTAAGATACATATTTTTATCCTTCGAAATATATCTGTGTTTAATTTGGTAGCTTTATATCATACATTTAGGAATACTGAATTTCAACAAATAGACACGCATTCTTTTCTATAATCAATAAAGATTAACTATTATGAAAATTAAATTTATTTCATACTTTAATCTTCATCCATTTTTGAATATTAGTCATTTATTTATAAATATGGTTTTGCATAATCCAGAACAATTCATTGAAATTCAATAATTTTCTGAACTGGAAATTAGAGTATTTTTTTCTATTCATTTGACATTTTTCTATTCATTATTTCTATTCTGTTTGAGGAAAATTCATAACGTCATGTATGAAAGTAAACAGCCAGATTCGAAAATGGCCTGTTTATTTCGAGATGCTTCTTCATTTTAGAATAACGCATATTTAAACTAATGTTTTTTTATGCAGAAAGCATCTACATAAACAAGTTGCACTCCAAAAGTTCCCATGCAAACTAGCAATAAAAAATAGACTTTTAAATAACTGCAAAGTAATCATAAATCATTTAATTTTTCAAATCGTATGTAATTGCTGATAGTGCGTAATCTACATAATTTGCATCGAAAGAGCATGATGCCATTGTAATAATTGAATTTCCCATGCCACTCGCAGTAAAACATCCTTAAAAAGTAAAACCAAAGAGTGATGGAGACAACTGTGTCAACTCAAACATTTAAGTGAACTTCATCTGTCAACACATTTTATGAGATAGAAACCGAGTAATGATCATAAGTGCAGAGCCAGACAGCTGTAGCGTGATTTCTGATACATTTCGTTTTCCACCCATAACTCTTGAAAACCCGAAGCATTTGGTCGTAATTTGAGTGTTTTTTAAGTAATTAAATAAAGCTTTATTTTTAGAACTGGACAGAAGAATATGCGTAGTATTGTAGCATATCAAAAAAGTTTTTCTTTTTAAAGTATTTAAGCTTTCTTATGTAAAGTATTTAAGTTTTTCCTTTTATTCACATTTACGTAAATCTATTTGTTTTATGTTTGTGAAGATGGAACTTTTATAGACGATACTCCGCTCACTTCCTGATGTATTAGAGGTTTGAAGTTTTGTAAACTTGTGATCTTTTCATCACAATGCACTGTTTTAATATTTTTAAGCTTAATTACTAGTTAATCGGTTAATTGAATAAGATTTTGACCCAATACCATCACTGTCAACGGATTTCAAGAACCTCTTAAATAAATAATTACAAATATTTAATATAGAAGACAAAAATAATAATTGAAAAACATTTTCACTTTGGGATTCACTAATAAAAATGCTTTACTAACAAAATACTTTTATTAAGTTCCTGCTATTTATTATTACGGAAATAACGTTCTTCGAAATAAAATTCAGTAAACAAATTATTTTTATTTAATATTAATAGAAAAAAAATCCACCCAGTAGATGTGCAGTGGTGGCTCTGATAATGGCGCTTTATTTTACACGGAAGCACAGAACATCTATCAAAAAACGCAGACAAAGCAGATAGAAAACAGCAATTGCAGAGATGGACAAAACATAAACAACAAATTATTATAAAACGATTGCAACTGCAAGAGGCGCTGAAAGAAAACTCGCTACAGTGACTTCGTTTGACTATTCACTTGAGCTCATATCAGTAGACTGGCTCTTTTTATATTTTTATAACTTCCATAAATGACATAAGTTTAAGAGTAAATACGGAAATTCGAATCCTATTAAAGCTATCACGAATATTCTTTCTTGTTTTTCCTCGCCAAAGTCACCAAATAATGACCATGTTTGTCGCCAAGGCCCAGAATCAATGACACGACATCTATTCACCATCCGTCAGAGCTATCTGTAAAACTATCTTCCTTACTATTAAACAAACCGCACAAGGAAACAATGCTACAAATTCGTAATTATATATATTATCGGTAAACATTGCATGTAAAAAACGCTAACTATTTTCGAATTAAAATTACATAACTTAACCGATTTTAGTTCATTTCGAATTATTGCATCGCACTTACACTTGAATAACGGTCAAACACCTTAAAAGAATAAATTGTGATTTTCTTATTAAAATATAAATCATTTTATCTTGAACTCTGGTATAGAACGCTTCAATTGTCACCTGTTGTATAAACATGCATTATTAAAAATTAAGAAATAAAAAAAAAATTATTTATATAGCAACCATTCGGATCATCGGGAATATAGATTGATTTTGATTTTAATCTCTTATGCATAAATTGATATCCATCACTTCTTCTGTAAAGTATTCTTAAGCATCAAATTGTGACACACATTAAAGCCACATTTCTTTAATATATATACACCTGCTCTATTTACCAAATACAAGAACATGTCCTGATCGAATATTTAAGATGTCACACATTTGAAATATCACTTCTCTGTGCAGTCAGATTTATGCTAAAGAAGATAGAGTTTTGCAGGTAACTTTAATGGCAGCAGAATGAAGGCCGAATAAAGGTCCTCTATCCATGGCAACAAAAAGGAAGAATCCTGAATATTCGAGAATCTTGGTGACGGCTACATTTGGACTTGGGTTCCACTGACTATATGAGAAAAGGGATGCACTACAAAAGAAACAAAGAAAACCCGAGAGACGGAGTCAGTAATTGAGGAAGACGAGGCGAGAGACTTGTGTTGTTGAGCAAAATCTTCCTTTGGAATATTGATATCTTGCTCGTTTGAATGCCGAAAGTGCTTTAACCCTAGTTTTTTACCGATAAATTAATTGCTTATGTGCTACACTTCACTGAAAATATATTTTTGTACCTTTCATCTGTATTTTGTTACCCGTGTATTGTATTTTCGGATGGAGCCCGATGTCTTTATTTGATTCTGGGCTTAATAACTTTTTACCGAATAACCCACTGACGGAATTGGTTATTTCGTCAGTGGGAATTTGGTTCTTTTCATAATACTTTGTTATTTGAAAGCAATTAAGTGCATTTCACTACATCGCATACAGCTTTTGTAACATCATTTTGGTAGGTGGTAATGGAATCGAAATGATTTAGCTTTTCACATAACGTATTCAAATTTTTAGGTTTTGCTCTTCTGTACTCGCACGTACACGAGATAGAGTATGTATTATAATCATCAAAACAGTTACATCAATCTCCGCATTTTTAGTTAATTATTAAACTCGATAAAAAAATATTTTTAAGATTATGTCTTTTAATCAATTCGATAACTCGAAAACTTAATCTGCATGGAAGTAATTGGGTACGAAGTTTTAATCACAAAATTATTGATCTCGATCATATTTTAAACTAAATTAGTATAAGAGTAGACTATAAATGCTGTTATTAATTCCAAATGATGTAGCTGGCATTACTAGACTATCCCCATGAATCCAAAAAGTAATAGTAGAGGGAAAAGTAATAGTAGAGGGGTATTTTCAATTGAATTGAAATCTTGGAGCATCAAAAAGGGGAGACTTAATCCAAATTGTCTACATGATTTAGTTGGGCAAAGTGGCATTGCCTTCATGCCTTGGATGATGATCCAACTTGGATTAACGGACGCTTTTGGCATTCTTTGCCCCTTTCACCTCAGAACAACCCTTCGGTAGCTGAAGTAGGATTAGGAACAGGATTACTGTACATTGATTTTGAGCAGTTACTGTGTATTGATATTGTTACGAACGTGTAGCATTGCTTTCCCGCTCTAATAATATCATCATGGGGAAGATAGATTTACAGTAATCTGTATTAAATAGTGAATGGGTGTGACCTCAGAGATCCCAGAATTTGGCGACTTTGGAGACAGAGTGGATAATTCCCGAAACATCGAGAATTTTCCCGATCCGTCTATTAGGAGCCGAGATACGTCCAGAGTGATTCTGATGGTCCAGAAGGCTTTTCGCCCCGCCTTCCGTCACTCTATAATTCAGCCAGTCTGCGGTGTTGAATGGTCTAGTGTTCAAACAAGAATCGAGAAGTGCGGCAGAGCTGAATCGGGAAGACCTGAACTGAGAGGTCTTAGAAGCTGAACGAAGTGTGGCTTTGGTGGGCCGGGTAGACCTAAATAGAGACGTCCCGAACTGAGGAATAGTCCCGTTGTTCGAAGTAGTGAGTCGGCAGTGAAGGCAAGGAGAGACAGAGGAGTAGTTTCAGCCTGCTCGGGTGAGACCTACATGAATGTAGAAAAGAATCTCCCTCTCCTGCTGAATCCTGTCTGACCGCTTTGTGAGCTGTGGACGTTGTCACGACGGAATTTCTGCCTGTGGACTACTGTAGCGATTGTGGGTTACTATCTGCAGTAGAGTACTGCTGTGTGCCTACGTGTGTGTTCGTCTCGGCTGTATATAGTTGTCTTTTGTAAATATTTGTCGTCAGTGAGCTGTGTAATAAACGTCGTCTGTGTTGTGTCTTCTGCTAAAGGATCGTTCATTGTGTCATCATCATCCTCTCACACACTATACGAGTAAACGAACCCGACGGATTAAGAAAGATAGGAAGTCCGTAACAATATTTATATAAAAATTTTCAATTAAAAAATGAAGTGAACTAGAAAGGTGAAGCTCCTTTCACAATTTGTACAGTAAATATGTAATAAATTTTATACAAAGTAAAAAAAAATTAGACATTTTCAATATTTTTCCACATAATATGGGCAGGATAACTCTTAAACGTAGCAAATTGACTGAAATTTCGTATACGGGTTTAAAACTAAAATAGAATATCTGTATTTAGTTATGGGCCAGTTGGTCAACGAGAAAAGTTACAGAATGCATATTTTTGGGAAAATACTTGATATACTGAAACAATGGCAACATACCAGACTGTGGAATATGAAGAAAATCGAGAAAGAATACTCTCTCTAGATTCTTATATCACAGATTCCTTTTTTTTTCTTCTTTCAAATATGATTGCTTATATTAGATATTGCAAATTCGTTTCATTTCTTTGCTGGCCGTTTTAACTAGTAAAGCAAAATCTGTACGTAAGATTGAGTTACAGATTCAACATAGTATACTTCGAAATGCAAAAATGCTTTTTTTAAATTAATTTTTTCCGCTCTTATGAATGCCGTAAATTCATCGTCTATCCATACAACAAATAATTTTTTAATAAATTTCTGCCATAAATATAAAAAGGTATACTTTGTGAACAAATATAATTAATAAATGTTTTATATAAATGGAAACGAATGATGCTTGTCTGAAATTGTAACATACGGTTTTTCCCTCGTTTTTAACTTCGCAGTAAATGATGACAGGAAAAAGAGGGGGAGAAAATGTCCTTGAAATCACATCGGAGCAGATCGTTATCAGATATCATGTCCCTACTTCGATCGTTATCCGCTGTAGCGAAAGGAAAAAGAGAAAAATAATAATAAAGGGCATCCTGGGTTCTGAGAAGGTGACAAGTGATTGTTCGGAAGTTCAAGAGGACATGCAGTATCGATCGCGCATTTAGTCGCCTATCAGTTCGATCAATTAAAAAAAATACAAATGACGTATTTGTATAGAGAACAAGTTGATAGACTCGGCATTGCTCTGAATTTAAATACTCTCACGGATAATATTTTTAATACTTATCAGTTTTCATATATATTATTATAATTCGCATTATTCTTTTATTATACTACACCGTTTAATTGATTGCCCTTAGATCTTGGCTATATATCATTACTTGAAAATGAGGGGTACTCTTAAGCAACGTTAAGAAATTACTTAAAAACAAGCAAAAATATTCCAAAGCATATGAAACAAAATTTTCAAAAGTTAGTGGTAAAGTAGATCAGATTATCATTGTATTTCAAAATTGCCTACTTTGAACTTTAAAAGCATTAATGTTTTCCGGCATCCTGGCATAGGGATAGCGTGTGTCTCCCCCGCTTATCTGGGCGTTCCGGGTTTGAGCCCCGATTCGGGAATGGCTGTTCTATGTTCTATATGTAAGTAGCGTGAATGTTCCCCCTGTAAAAAGGAGTTGTGCAAGCGAATGTGAAGCATGAAGCATTTCGTACTCTTGACCCTAGTTGGCTCTACTGAAAACAAGGCCGCTCATATATGCTTAAATCGCTTCTATTAGAGGGCTTGCAAAGTGCCATAAGTAACAAAAAAACAGCATTAATGTTGCGCACGCAGTCAAGCCTAAATCCGAAAAGGAACAGCAGTGAAGAACTGAATGACTTATGCAGTTCGGTAGCGTTTATATATAGTAATGATTTAAAAATAGCTGTAACGTTTGCTGTGAAGTAGTGTCGTTCAGGTTCAGGTTTTGTGCCTGTGACAAATAAAGCATTTTAAATTATGTGCCTGCCTGAACTGATTCAAAGAGCTAGAGCAGCTTGTAGTGCTAAGAACCTCTACATAGCAATTAATTTAAACTAACGGAAGTAGTCTCTACGAAACTTTCTCGTACACTCTCCGATTTAAAAAAAAAACTTGTACCCTTTCTTTTGCATAAAAATGTCAATCTCAGGTAAGGCTGTGAGTTAGAAGCGTAGAACAGTAGTTTCAAAAACAGGTATTTTTGCTTAAATTAAGCATTTTTACAGAATCTATTCAAAGAATATTTATTTTTAGAAGATTTATTTTTAGATTTTTCTGGCCGATTGACTCTAAAATTTAATATAAAACTACAGTTGTTACAAGATGGTATACTGAATTTCATTGATTTTAGTCATTGTGCGAATGAATTACTGAGATTACTTGAATGCTAAAACACAGATCGACTGATGAACAACCATTCGAAGAATTGATTCAAATTCTCAAAAGTACTTAAATGTTAAATCTATGCACCAAATTTTGATTACCAGCCTCTTTGCCTTTTGTGTTTGTTGAGTTCAATTGAATTCAAATAGCCAGATAGACAAATGAGCTGATTAATAAATAGATATCATTTAAAATATGATCGTTATTCCATATACCAAATGTCCTGCATCTAGCTCAAAGTGCTTTTGAACTATCTTTTTCACAGGCAGAAAAACAGACATAATGTCAAAAATACATACATTGTGACTAAGTGATTGATTAAACAAATAAATAAAATTCTAGCTAGCTCTAAAAATCCTATATTTTCTCTCAGAGCACAAACATTTAGTTACAATTTAATATTAATTACAAAAAACGTGCTCACAGGCAGTGGAAAAATATAACATCCTACCTTGTTGACGGCTGAAAGTTGACTGCCAGAGTTTTAGTTGGTGTCGCTAGAGTGCACGTCTATTTTTTCAATCTTGAGGACGTCTGAAACGTATAGATTCGCCAAAATCAGGAATTCAAATTTGTTCGCGATTGCAATACTACTTTTATATTTTGTATACAAGAAATTAAGAATAAAGGGAAAAAAAAGGCACAAAAACTTATTGTCTCTAAAAAGTTAAATTTTGAATTTGGAGATAATATCAAAAATATTTGTTGCGAAATAATTTATTTCAAAGGGATTGCAGAAAAATTAAAAACATATTTTCTATTGAAGCTCATTCAACGAGAAAATGCAAACTAAAATTTCATAATTCGATCACTAACGACATCGGAAACGCTAAATTACCAGTAACACTGAAAATGATTTATGGTTTAATTTAGCAATGAAATATATACTTGTTAAATGCGCTCGAGACAATTTTCTAAGAACTGATTTAAAGTAGAAAAAAATATATGCAAGATATTGGTATCATCAAAAAGATGATTTTTTTTAATTTTAAAAAGGGTGTGATAATAATAATTTTTGTTTTGTGATATTTTTGGGAATTATCATTTAAAAACGCCAGAATAAAAATTATAAACACATGTGCGCACAATAAAAGTAGCTGAGCATAATAGCACACAAAATATCCTAATCACAAAATTCAAACTAAAGGGAATGAAAGATTTATCGAATACAATTGCAAATTAACAACCTTTAAATCTTTTGAGAGCCATAGTATTAAATTTATCCTTTGGAGGGTAAATGTATTTTCATAATGTCTGTCACGAAACACCTTGAGAATTCTATGTCTTTATTATTTTATTTTCGAATTTAAAGAGAAACCATCGACTTAGTAATGAAATCCAAAACGAACTTTCTTCACAAGGTTGGCTTTGAATTATTTCACCAATTCTTTTTTATTTTTGAAATAAAATATTAGGGTAAGCCATCAGCAATTGGCAAAGATGATAAAAAAAAAAAAAAAAAAAAAGGTTTATAAATATTACAGATATAATAACAATTAAAAACTCCGATTTGAATTTAAATTTCAAAAACTGTAAAATTTAAAATTAACAAAAGGAATAGGTGAAAATGAAATGAAATGAGTTTTTTATTTGAATTATTCATAAAAAATTTTGAATTTTATTCGATTTAATAATTTAAATAATTAAATCAAATACATAACCCCTTTTATTTTACAAGAGAATAAACTACATTTTATTTCTGTTGCTAATTTTTACATCTGCATTAGCAATTTGATCTTTTTCCTTTGCTCTAAGCAAATGAATATGTTATAAGAGTCGCGTTTGATTGAAATCTAACTTCATGTGGAATGGGCAAGTAAATTTCAATACCAGTGAAAACTTAATGCTCTGTCATTGTCAGAAGTTAACGAGATGTCCACTGACATGAAATCGCAACAATGGAAGTCTTGAATCGAAATAGTCTAAATTGCAAATCAGTCAACACGTTTAATCAGTTGAACAAAACCAAGCGCGTAGAAGGGAAATTATATGCTTTTACCAATTGTATTTAAAAATAGTGAACATATTATTCTCGCTCAAATATCTTAATTTCTCACGATTCGAAGCAATTTTTTAAACAGAGTATTAAAGACTCATCATAAACACAATCTGATTTTAATGGGATACAGTGGCCTAGTTAATTAAATCAGAGAAAAGTACCTTGAACTACTTCAGAGGAATCAACTACAAGTTCAAATGTAATTACTTTTTACTTCCTCATATGCGTAGTTATAAAAAAGGTGTAGTAATGTTTAAAAATTCGAACTCTAGAGTGACGAATCTCCACGTTTTAGACCATCCTGAGTTCAAAATACGCATTTTTTGGAAATGCCCGTTCGTCTATATGTCTGTGACGCTTTGAGTTAAACGGTGGAAATTCGGTATGTGGTCTTTACACCAAATTAGCGGATCTCTATCAAATTTTGAGCAATGCTCAGAGGAAGTTCATCTGCCTGGTTATTAGAATATAATTTAACACAATGACTACAAAGACAAAAGAACTAGGTTAAGTGAGATTTCATAACTATAGTGAAACATCAAATTTTGAACCAAATCCAACAAAGAGTTGATTGTCTGTCAGTCTGTACTTTCAGAGACATGTAAATCCGATCATTCGAAAACCAATTATTTGAATACATGAAATTTGATATCGGATTTTGTGATCACATGTGCAGTTTTGTGTCAAATATTTGTTTTAATCGATTGCGAAAAACGTGTCTTAAGTACAAATCCTATTTTCGGATACTATCAACAGCATGCCGGTGATAAATTGCCGAAAAATCTCGTCACAGCCGAAACAAAAGATACAGTAAAAATGCTGCATTCATCCAAAGGTTAATGTTTCGTAATTATATACACCGATGCCTACACATTTTATTCTTTTTTCAAAATCAAAAAAGGTATTTTGAAAAATAAGTGTTAAACAGAACAAGTATTTCCGAAATCTTTCCTTCAACATATTATTAATATATAAAATTAATATATTCAGTGTTTATGTAGAAGTGGGAGATAAATCTAGAGCTTTTTGTTACCTCTGAAACAGAAGCAGAGCTGTGAAGTTAGACTAGAAATTAACTAATCTAACTACAGAGAGATGCGGGCAACAAGTCATAAATCTTTCTGACTAAGTAGAACGTATTTGCACATCCGCGTTTTATTATAAGACCCTCTATACATAAAAATCCAGGTTGCGTGTCGTTTTGCCCTAAAATCAGCAAAACATTTATAATAATGTTATGAATATTTAAAATCAGGCGATACGGGAGTCATAAAGTCCTTACCCAAATATTCAATTGATTTGAATAATAGATCAGTAAATACTATTAATTTGTAAAATGAATTTTTAAATTATTTCAAATATCGTCATAGCTCTAATAATAATGAAAGTGTGTGTGTGTGTGTGTGTGTGTGTGTGTGTGTGTGTGT